>CM070514.1:13631861-13927648 GCA_036346375.1 Guadua angustifolia
TCGAAGCCGAGGGGTCGTGCCGCGGTTTGCCCGAAGCAGTGTTCTGCCGTCCCATCACATTTCGATGCGTAGCAGGAGGGATGGAAAGGGCGCGTCGCATCGCGCAGGGCGCGGAGTTAATGTGCCCACGGCTCTCTGCCCGTCGTGGCGCGTGCTTCGGTCGCCCCGCCCTGCCTCTATAAAGGCTGTACGGAGCACCCGAGGGCAGTCACTCCTTGCCGTTTTCACTACTTCTTCATCCCCCTGCGCCTTCTATCAACGCGAGAAGAAAAGGTTGTCTCATCTCGGACGGTAGATGGCGGACAGCGACGACGTCCGGAAGGCTGGGAAGCGGGAGGCGGTCGCGGGCCCGCGGGCCTCCGACGCCAAGAGGGCTTGCACCGATGCCGAGCCTTCTGCTTCCACGACGAGGGATAGGGTCGAGCTGCCCCCGTCGGCCTTCCGCATTAGGATCCCCCTCCGAGGGTGAGTCCTTCTTGCCGGGCCTCGGGATGGCTTCGATTTTTGCTTCTGCTGATGTCAGGCCGCTTCCTCCTTTCCTTAGCGCTTCCGGCCTGCGCCAGCAACAGCCATCCGCGACCACCGCGATGAGGGAGACGGGTGCGAGCGGCGGGGCTTTCGATGCTCCTCCGACCGCTCCGGGTCACCCCCCATTGACGGCGGCCCGGATGACGGATCTGTCAGCTGCATTGGCGCGACTGGAGGCCTCCCTTGACGCCCACGTTGCGAGGGCCGCTTCCCTCGCGGCGAAGGTGGCGCAGCAGCGGGCCTTTGCCCAGGCCACTCGGGAGGAGCTCGCCAAGAAGCGCGAGGAGGCGCCGATCGCGGGCTCGGCCGAGGCAGCCGAGGCGGAGCAGCCGACTACGAAGAGCCTGGACCTCGCGAGGCCCTTACATCTATGCTTCGCCCGGCCTTCGAGAGCATAGGGGGGAGCCTGGAGCCGCTTGGGGTGAGGCTGAATGAACTGCTGGACCGCACCCCATCGGGGTATGCCTTCGGCCTCACCCAGGCGGCCGATGCCCTGTCCGACCTACCCCGCGCCTTACGCGAGCGCTCCATTCGCGAGGGGCGGGAAGTTGTTGTTGATGTGGCGGAGCATGTGCTGGCTTGCTGCGCCAGCCGCGATGCTTCCTTCGACCCGATGGCAGCCATCGCCGGGATCGAAGGAGACGCAAGCCCGGTGCGGGCCAGGGTGCGGGCGACGGCGGAGAAGGTGGCATCTTGCATCCTTCCTTCACGATTAGCATCTTGCATCCTTCCTTCATGATTAGCATTTTACTTAGCATCTTGCATCCTTCCTTCACGATTAGCGCTCGCTGAACGACCGTAGCCCTTAGGAACCGCAGGGGTGACTCGAGTGTAGGCCCCAGCGCTAACCCCTCGAGGGAGAACGCGAAGAAAGCAACGGACATCGTGGTGCGCGAGCATGTTCCCCGAACGACCAAGGGCCATCCTATAGGGGGTACCCCCTTCTCCCTCAAAGCACTACTTCGCAACCGTAGCCGCTTGGGCATAGGCCGTAGTACTCTGGGTCGACGGGGATTCCACTTGAGAGGTCCTAGTGGTCGGTCGGGGCATAGGCTCAGGCAGGCATATGTGCGTGCCGCCCCCGAGCGGCGCATAGCGGCCGTAGGGCGGGTCGTCATGCGGCGCTTTGGACTCAGAGGGTTTTTAGAAAGATGCGGGAACAATGGAAAAGCTCAAGTATAGAGTTGCCTTAACTTTTCCATATTCCATGCGCCGGATATGGTGTCACCATCGGGATCTTCAGGTCGGACGGTGTCGAGCCGGGGGACCTACATAGCGATGAAGGGTCCTCCCCACGGGGGTCCCTGGCGTGGCATGGTGGTCGCGGACACCCCCGCAGACGGTGAGTGAGGGCCACCTTCTTTGGTCTACTTCGAATGCACTCCCAAAAGATCCCGGTCCGGCTCCACGTCAAAAACGCGCCGTCACAGGTGGAGGAGCCCATCAAGGAGATGACTGGGAGTCCAGAGATGAAGACGATGACGCGCGGGCCCCTACCTGGCGCGCCAACTGTCGGTGTTTCGTAAAACTGGCAAGTATATTTTGTAAGTCAAGGGGCCGCGCTCTCCCTCTCCTTGATGGTTGACTCAGGGAGCCCAGAATTTATACTGGTTCGGGCTGAACGTCCCTACTTCCAGTTCATGGTGGTGGCTGTATATTGTTCTGAGTGCGGCGGACCGCGCCATGGTACAAGCGAGGGCTCGGGACAAGCCCCGAGCGCTCGTCCGAGTGGGAACGGACTTGGGAGCTTCGAAGCTTCCAAGCACTGATCGAGTTCGAAAGAAAGGAAAAGGAGAGAAGGGGGGCCCTTTCCCCGAAGACCCTGCCCCTCCTTATATAGGCGGAGGGGGCAGGTGACACGGGACTCAGGAGAGAAGAGCGGCTGGGGCGCGCTATTCCCTGAAGATCCGGTCTGCGATCTTGAGGACTGACAGGTTCCTATTTATCTCATGATGGGTTGGCAGGCTCAGCCAGCGGCGCCCCGCCGGTATACTTAGCTAGTGGCGCTCCATTGGGAAGGCGCACAACTGCCCTCTGTGCACCTATCAGAAGTTGACGTTGCATGGGTGGCGCCTCTGGTGTTGCCTCGGGAAGGATCGCCTATCCCTGCACGGCCGTCTTATTCAGACGGCGGTTGACCAAATTTGAGGTCGATCAATGATGTGGCCGGAGTCACTGAGATGGAGCCCACTGGGGCCCCGACCAGCGGCTAGGTCAGAGGCTGTGAGAATATCCGACCTTCGGCCCGGTCGGTGCTTTTGGAAGCCCCGACCTGGGGCCAGGTCGGAGGCCTCGGGGGCGTCCGACTCGAGGCCAGGTCGGCGTGCTCCCGAAGGTCGCGGTGGAGGCTGAGGGTCCTTCATGACCCGATTGAGGCCCTCTGATCGGAGCTGGGCCTAAGATGGTCCATTTGGCGCTCTGGCCGATATTTAGGGACAATCCCATCTCTGAGGGACGGGACCTTGGTGATATCCTCTCCATCATTCTGTGCCGCTGCCGATCTTATCAGGATGTCCATATGACTGAGAGAAATACGATCTCGAAATGGATGTATACCTTGCCGTGGGGTACCCCTGGTATAAGTATTCGTCAAGTCGTGATCATCCTCAATTTTGGCCTTCGCCGAGTGCAGACCCTCAAGGAGCAAGTCCATCTTGGATATGACTATGAAGGAGAATGCGACACCACCCGGGAAGCCCCTGAACTAATTCCCAGGGACATTCTTCTTAGACGGCTGGGCGATTTCTTCGTCCAGGGCACCCAAATCGTTAACACTGGGTGACCGAAGCCCTTCAATAAGATGAATCCTCCGCCTCCGGTAATGTGCTTTTCTCATCTCTCAAGGTAGGATTTTCTGGTTCTTGAGTAGCTATGCTTAAGCATGTGTTTGTTGCTTGTTCTTGCAGGGTCGTGACGCCTTCTTCTCTGATGCCCCACTGCCTGAATTTCCTCAGCACAAAAGTGCCAAGCGGAAACGCCCCGCTAGCGCCTCGCCCTTAGCTCCGAGTGCTAAGAAGGACAGGGCGGCCAAAACTGAGGACCCCTTGGGAAAGGGTAAACGCCCAGCCATTTACGTGCCCAAGGAGAAGCGGAAGTAGTCGGCGGTTAACGTGCGCCCGACTGGAGGCCTGAAGGTTCGGGAGTCAACAACCATGCGCACCTCACCTACGACTTCCTCATCATCGAGCCGGTCTGAGGACCCAGAGGCCCTTGAGCCCCTAGCCCGGCACTTGGCCGACAATGTGCCTCCGCCCCCGCACCCGATCAGAGACCCATTGTCCCCCGCACCCGGCGTGCAGGCGGGTTCAGGCGGACCCTCTGCTTGAAAGGGCTCGGGGATAAAAATAACAAGATCCAGCAGGTTGTTTTCTTTATCAGCTCTTCTTTTTGTTCTTCCGGATCATGTCCTGATTGATGTTTCTTTTTTCTAGGTAGCCTATTGATGAGGTGCCCATGGACTTGCCACGCGGGGAGTCCTAGGAGGCTGCTGCCGAATATGTCTCAAGCCGACCTGGAACAGAGGTCCCGGTTGAAGTCATGCCCGCCGACCCCGAAGTGGCCCTGGAGCCGACGGCAACAACTCCCCCTAATCGCCTCACTGCCAGTCGCCGAGGTGACCAAACCGACAAATTTCACCACAAGATCTCCTCTCGGCCGGTGCCAAGTGGTGCCCCTAAGGTCTGCTGCCCGCCCTTTGCCTCCGCCAGAAGAACTCCCTCGGCCCCCTCGCCCGAAGTCTCCCGTGCGGGTTGCGTTCTTCGATGAGGATGTTGAGTGGACAGCTTTTGACAATGAAGATGAGGAGAAGGAATGCGAGACGTTCTGCGACCACGCCTACGGTTGCTCTCGGTTTGCTCATGTAACTTTCTTGTGCCGAGTTGTTTAGAAATCCTCTCCTTTCTGTCTTTGGTGCATAGTGTAGCTTTATCATTCATTTTGTTGCCTTCAGCGTCTGGGAAAGCGTGCCAAGAAAAGGAACGCCCTTCTCCGGGAGATACTCCCGAAGACCAAGATGAGGAAGGACTATGTGGCCGAGGTCCAGTGGGCCGTGTCAAGTTATAGGAAGAACTCGGCAGAGTCTGAGTCGAGAACCGAAAGGAGCTGGAGAGGCTCCAAGCCCAGGTTCTGGCCTTCGAGGCAAAAAAGCTGAACTTGACGAGCTCCCTTAGCGGTAATTGTTTTATCCGACTGCCTTAAACTACCTTTTTAGTCTTTTGTCCTTTAACTCATTCTTCCTATCTCGGCTCCGTCCTTCGTCATTGCAGATCTTTAGGGAAAGCTCGAGACCACTGAGAAGCGGGTCAAGGAGCTAGAAAAATCTGAGAAGGATGCCCAGACCAAGTCGGATAAGATGGAAGTAGAGCTGGAAGTTTTGCTCCCGACTCATCCTTTGATCCTGCTGCGCTTTCTAGCATCTTTGAGCTAATCCGACTGGTTTTGCAGAATACCAGGCTAATTCACAGGCTCAGTATCGCACCCTTGATGAAAATATCAAAGCCACGGAAGCGCGAGTCAGCAAGCTCTAGGAAGGCTCCGAGGTGCTATTGCGAATCCTGAGCCCTGACGAGGTTGGGCCCAGCGCTGGGCCCAGTGATGCGGACGTCACCATCCAGCGGCTGGTGGAAGGGCCCGAGAAGCTGGTAGCACACCTGAAGGAGGCGGCTATCATGAGCACCAGTCAAGCTCTGGCCATCGTGAAGTCCTTGTATCCGCAAGTGGAGCTCGAAGCTATCAAGGAGGGCTTCGCTTGCACCGTCGATGATGATCAAGCCCTTGCTCTGCTTGATGAGGTTAGGGGTACCTCCACCGCTTTAGTCGAAAACCTGGAGTTGGGTCCCATGTAAATATCATGTTCTGAGACTTGATCTGTAATCACTCTTTTGAGCCTTGGTAAAAATGCTTGGCCACTCGAGCCGTGTTTAGCTTTTAATTGCTTCATTGTGTCCTGCGAGTCTTTTCTGGTTTAATGCTTGCATGCGCCGTGTCTGGTTTGGTGTCCCGCGGCCATATGTCTTCTTGGTTGCTTCGAGTTCTGGTACCAGCAAATCTTTCAGAGCCGCTTCGGCTTCCTACGCTAGCACTTACTCCAGACCGTTCAGTTTCCTCGCTTTTGGGTATATAAGAGTGTCACAGCTACTTGAGCGATCATCCGTCTCTAAGCCCTTCTCAACAACCTTCGACGTTCTTCCTTGAAACTTCAATGGCTTCTTCATCCCAATCTTCTTCGTCTGGTGATGTGGCTCCACCATCTCCCCCACCGGCGGGGGAGCCAGTCTTTGACTTTGAAGACGAGGCTCCACCGGCGCCTAATGAGGAGGAAGCCTTCCTCGCCAAACTCTGGGCCGATATGAGCACGCACTGGCCGAGCTCGCGGAGGAGGATGCTGTAGTCGGCGACATCATCGCCGTCGACGTGCTGATTGAAGCTGTCCCGAAGCTTGTCAAGGCGAGGGATGCTCTTATTGAGGTAGTAGGACGCGCGCGCCGCGCTTAGGTTCTAGATTCCTGCAAATTTCTCATGTAATGCATTGATGTATCCGAACCTGAGTATGTTTAATGAAATCTTAACGTTGCTTAATCTTTCTTCCTTATTGATTTAGAGTTTGCCCGAGTGGTTCTTTTCCTTTTTCGTTTAAGCACTCTGCCTGATTATTCTAGCCTCCGGGCATCAAGAGTCGGCTCATGGCCATTTTTCCCAGGCACGCGTAGGGATGGCAAAATACCCATGGGTCCGAGTACTACGTAGTACCCAATCCGATGGGTCCGGTCCGTCCAAATTTGGACCCACGGTATATTATTTCGGTCCGGTCCGGGTCGGTCCGGTCTCATTTTGGACCGTGGGTACCTGCATCTTAACCGAACGACATCTTTGACAAAGATTGATAGTTTGATTTATATTTGGATTTTGTAGAACGTGTTTCAATCTGCACTACGTGCACATAGTAGCTCAAGAAAAGTAGGAAGGAGATAAATGTTCTAGAAGATTGTGCCGATTTAACAGGCAATTACAACCTTTTGTCAAAGAAGAAGTTCTAGTCTCAGATTCAATGTAATAATGGTTGATCAGATCTCCGATCATGCTTTTGTAGTTTATAAGACAATGACAACTAATCCTTAATTGTATCACATTTCAGGACTTCACCATGTAATCGCAGAGCGCTTTTTAATACTGTTAAGTGATGACTCAAGTTACATAACGAATATCGGACGACTTCGGAAGGATAAAGATATCAACGTAAGTAACTAAGCATCCTGCACAGTGCCACCTCTTGCAGATAACATTGGTAACGATTCGGTCCGCACTGCTCGGTCCGCACACATCGGTCCGGTCCGGTCCTAGTTTGGACCCGTGATCGATTTCGGTCCGGTTCGGGTCCAAATTTCGGTCTGGTCCGGGTCCACGAGGTCGGACCGTGATTGATTTCGGGTCCGGCCCGCAAATTCTGAGTGGATTTCTAAGGAGGTTCTTCCTTCTTGTTCGATATGCGCCTACTAAGACTCGAAGCACTCTTTTGGAAGAGTTCTTCACCGACTACCACGTAGCTTTTGTATTAGTCTGCGGACGATTCGCTTTATGCGGTCTTTGGCAAGCTCATCCTTTAACAGATAGTTTAGGAATGGGGTTGTCCAGTTAGGGTTGTTGACTAAAACTTCCTCTTCGGGGAGTTTTTCCTCTGATTTGTCTGTTTCTAACTGTCGGCTTACTGAAGGTTTGTGGAGCTCTTCAATAAATACTCCAGCCGGTACTATTGTCTGACTGGAGCATAGCCTTGCGAGCTCGTCGGCTGCTTCATTGTCATGGCGGAGTACGTGGGTAAGCTCCAGCCCATCGAACTTGTCTTCGAGCTTCCGCACTTCCTGGCAATACGCAACCATGCTGTCCCCGACGCACGACCAGTCTTTTTGCACTTGGTTGATTACTAACATGGAGTCTCCGCGGATTGTCAGCCGTCAAACACCGAGGGATATCGTGATACGGAGTCCGTGGATGAGCACCTCGTACTCGGCAGCATTGTTTAATGCCAGTAAATGAAGCTGAAGGACATACTTCAGGCATTCGCCAATCGGAGAGATGAGCACCACGCCGACCCCCGCGCCGCTGAGCATGAGGGAACCATCAAAATACATTTTCCAATATTCAAGCTCTTCAGAAGTCATGGGGGTCTACAATTCCACCCACTCGGCGGTGAAGTCGGCGAGTACTTGAGACTTTACCGTTGTTCACGGCCTGAAGGAGATTTTGAAAGCTCCAAGCTCGACCACCCATTTTGCAATTCTCCCAGTGGTCTCCCGGTTGTGGAGTATATCCCCAATCGGAAAAGCGGTAACCACCGAAATTGAATGTTCTTGAAAGTAATGTTTAAGTTTATTTTGAAAGCTCCGAGCTCGACTGCCCATTTTGCAATTCTCCGTTGGTCTCCTTGCCAGGAGTATATCCCCAATCGTAAAAGCCGAACCAATTTAAATTGAATGTTCTTGAAAGTAATGTTTAAGTTTATGAGAGGTAAGCAATACTGATACAACAGTTTCAGACTGCCGGATACCGTGGTCTTGGATTCTCCTAATACCTCACCGATGAAGTAAACCGCCGTTGGACCTTCCGGAGGTGCCACTCGCTTCCTCCGCTTACGACGATTGCAAATACCGACTACATAAGTCGTTATAAAGAATGTAAAGCAAAACGGGTTCTTGAACATCGGTGAGACCAAGACCGGTGGGTAGGACAAGAATGTCTTGAAGTCCTCGAAAGCTTGTTGTGCCTTAGCAGTCCATTGAAAATTGCCCTACTTCTTCAGAAGTTTGAAAAAAGGCATCCCCCGCGAACCCAAGCGGAAAATGAACCTACCGAGTGCCACCATGTAGCTCATGAGTTTTTGCGTGTCTCTTTGGCAAGTCGGTGGCTTCATCTTTAGGATAGCATTGATCTTCTCCGGGTTTGCTTCGATGCCCTGCTACGACAGAATGAATCCGAGTAGTTTTCCTAAGGGGACTCCAAAGACGCACTTTTCGAGGTTGAGCTTCATCTTGTAGGCCCTTAGGCTTTCAAATGTCTCGGCCAAGTTGGATATGAGGTCCTCCTTTGCACGAGATTTGACAATGACATCATCCACATATGCCTCCACGCTATGTCCGATTTGAGTGTGAAAACACCACCAGATTATGCTGTTGATAGGTTGCACCAGCGTTTTTCAGACCGAACGGCGTTGTGATATAGCAAAATGCTTCAAACGAAGTGATGAACGAGGTTTTGATATAGTCTTCTTCTTTCAGCCTGATCTGGTGATACCCCGAGTAGGCATCCAAGAAACTTAAGAGCTCATAGCCTGCAGTTGAATCTACCACCTGGTCGATGCAAGGCAGCCCAAACAGATCTTTCGAGCATGCTTTGTTAAGATCAGTATAATCAACACACATGCGCCAACTTTTATTCTTTTTGCGAACAAGAACTGGGTTCGCTAACTAGTCGGGATGATACACTTCTTTTATAAAGCCTGCGGCTAAAAGCTTAGTGATTTCTTCCCTAATGGCCTCTCGGCGATCATGAGCGAACCGTCGGAGCCACTGCTTGATGGGCTTCGCCTTCTCGTCAACATTGAGAGAATGCTCGATCACCTCCCTAGGGACACCGGGCATATTGGAAGGTTTTCACGCAAAAATGTCCCGGTTGGTCTGAAGAAAGGTGACGAGCGCGTCTTCCTATTTGGGGTTGAGTCTTGTCCCAATCAGAGCTGTCTGAGCCGAGTTGGATGGGTCGAGGATTACCTTCTTAGTCCCTTCATCAAGCTTCATGCTTGTCTTGGCTTGCTTCTTTGCTGGGACTTCTCCCTCACCTTGTTGATTTACGTGCATCACTGTCGATCTTCTCTCTGCTTGGCTACCACTTCTTGCATTTCACCATCTCGTAGCTCTCTCGTCTTAACGCGAAGATCGGTTCGATGTCACCGCAGACCGAGATAATTCCCTTCGGCCCGGGTGTAACATCCCAAAATTTGGATATTTTGAATTTTATAATTTATTTTGAATTTCTGAGAATTTCTGGAATTTATTGGATTTAATTTGAATTTTTGGAAATTAATCTTTCTTTGAAAATTAATTAAATAATGATTAAGTTTCTGCAAAACATAAATGGAAATATTTTATTTGAGTTCAAAATGTTGTAAAATATTTTCTAGAATTTTTCTGATATTTTTAATGCCTCAAATGATTTAAATGAATTTCTGAAATTATTTTTATTTGAAAAATCGAGAAAATCGATGAACAAGATCGGTCCGCCCACCATCGTCTTGCCGCCACCAAACCCCGAACCCTAAACGCCTTTGATCGGTGACCGTTGGATTTGGATCGGGTGGCCTAGATGAGTCCACGTCGCGCACATTTTAGATGGCGTTGATTCACTGCCGCGTGGACGGAAGAGATCGCCACGACGCTTTTTCTTCGATTCTCGGAGCGCCACGCCCAAGCATTCGCCGAGGTTTCCGTGAGCCATTAACGCCGGCGAGTTCACTCTTCCGCTTCATTATTCGGTGCAATGTATAAATCACTCCCTTCCGCACATTTTGAGACCTTTCACGCCTCCCGAGGACCACTGTAGCTCCCGTACGTGCTCGCCGTAGTTCCGAGGTTGTTCCGCCGTGTTACTCTTCGCCGCCTTTGTGGTCATCGGAGTACCCCTCGGACCAAGCCGCGTCGACTCATCCCTTCCTTGTCACCGGAGAAACACCGCAACGTCGCCGCCTCCATCATCTTTCTCATCTCCGGCAAGGACCACGTCGTCACGCCATCGTCGGGACTCGGAGCTTCATCGACCGTTCGATCATTTACCGACGCGCCAGATTCATCTACGTCACCTTTGCTATAGTGAGTCTCATCTTCACTCCCTAGCTGTCGGATTAGATGAACGGCTTAGATTATTCGATATAGTTATGCTTTGATACAATCTCAACCGTTCAATCGTGATCTAATGGTCACGGTGGGGCCACGTGTTAGGGTTAAACCGAAGCGTCGCTTTAATCTTAGCCATTCAGTTTAGATCGGATGGTCGAGATTCGATCAACCTTTCAGTTGATAAATTGTCGCCGCGTGTCGATCAGATCTGGCCGTTGATTTTCAACCGACGGTTAAGATGCTGCCATGTATTAACCCTGGGATAAATCTGAGCCGAAGCGCTGTAGTGATCTCAGTTGTTCATTTTAAATCCGACAGACGAGATTAAATCAAATCTCGGTTGATAGTTCGTCGCCACGTGTCGCAACGAGATTTTGCCACGTGTCGTGACTGGATCATGCCACGTCACCAAGTGGGACCCACTTGTCAGTCCTCTCACAGTAAATGATGACGTCATGCTGATGTCATAATTCTGATTTTCTTAGAAAAATAATTCGGCCGAAAATGTTTTCGGTGCTGACGTCATAAATGGTCATGCTGACGTCATAAATGCCGAATTTTCAGTATAAAAATAAATAAAGAAATTTGGTTTATTCTTTTTGATTTATTTTAAAACTTCAAATGACTATAACTTTTGCGTTTTAACTCCGATTTGAGTGATTTCAATTTCTAAAAATTTATAAAATCAAGATCTATTTATTGGTGAATTTTGTGGAATTTTTAGAGTTGAGTTTGCTCTCTGGAAAATATATTTATTGTATGAACTTATGATTTGCATAGACGTTGATTTGCCGGAGACTTACGAGGGGGAATTCTTAGAGCAAGATCAAGCTTCGAGTCAGGATCAGTAACTTTTTGAAGGCAAGTTGTGCTTTGACCATATTGCTCCTAAGTTTTGAAAATATATTTTGATTCAAACTATGCGTGCTAATTCAACTAAAAATGGATTTAAAATAATTTGGGTGAATTAGCTGATCAACCTATTTGTTATTGCCACCTTCTTGTTAATATTTGTATGCCATGATTCCTTTGAAAACCTAAGTTTGGTAATATTAGTTGGTTGATAATAATTGTGCCAACACGGGAGGCTAGACCGTGAATAGTTGCTTAGCTTTGCATATATTGTGAATAATCTTTTAAAATACAAAGATCAATATTGAATAATAGAATATGCAATGTGTTTTGAAAGGGTGTGATGTATTGCCACACGATGATGTTGATATATGGAGGCCTATGTGGTTCCATATGGATGTTGAGTTGTTGTTGGCATGTGTTGTACAATAATCAACTTGGGATGGAAAATAATTTAGATCGGAGCAAGTGGTTGGAGTAAGTGTGACTGGTGGACTCGAGGGGCGGAGGGGTTTGTGCAAGTCTTGCTCTGATCAACCCTAAGGACTTAACCTTGTGAGCCTTTGACCCGAGTCATTCATACAACCACAAGTTTCGGTATGGGACGGACCTAGCTAAGTAAATTGTGAAATCTATTCCTCGGTACTGTCATGGTGGAGTGAGGCCTAGGTGTTTGGGTGGTAAAACTCACAGGCGCAAGAGGGGGGCCTTGGGTGTGGTAACCATCCCTCCAAAGTTGAAACCTTAGCGGCAGGCGATCTTTGGTTTAGATGGACCTTTGGAAAGGCTTTGTTACGATCGCTTCGCCTCTGTGGTGTTTGATCAGATCTTGTGGGTAAAGTGTATAACCTCTCGCAGAGTGTACAAACTATTCAATAGTCGTGTTCACGGATTGAACATTGCTCGGGATTACAACCAAGGGGTAGGGTTTTGAAAATAAAATGGGGTGGAAGGTCAGGTGCCGTTGTTAATGGTGAAGTTTGATTAAGGACTGTATGTCTGCATTTTGTGGAAGACAGTTTGAGAAACTTGTTATAATTATATGGTTTTGACGCTTTCTATCTAGATAAATAATAATTCAAAAATGTTGATGCAAATGCAAAATAGCCAACTGAGCCATTCCTTTGTAACAAGCCATGCATGTAGTAATAGATCTGCATTCTGTGCATGACTTGTTGAGTACGGTGTGTACTCACCCTTGCGGGCAAAATTTTACCAGAGGAGGAGTCTACACCAGCGTGGGAAAAAGAGTATACTGGAGGGCCAGAGAACTAGGGAGCAAGCCTCTGTCAAGGCGCCTGTGGCGAAGATGGATCACCATAACGTTTACTTTCCGCTGTTGTTTATCTTTTACTCTGAATAATGTAAGCCCTGCGTGGCAAACTGATGTAAGGTGACCATATGGTCAAACAACTCGTTTATATACATGTTTGAAGTACTTATTTGTTATTCCGCTGTGTATGATTGTGGTACTTTAACCCTGTTAAGTCTGTGTGCACTAGCGCGATCCTGGACTAGTGCAGAATACACAGAGTGTCCGGATTTGCAAATTCGAGGCACGACACCGGGCATCTTCAATACGAGGTAAGTGTAATGGGGCACGGCCATGAACCTGGCTAGGCCTGGCCTTCCCAAGATGGCATGGTATGCGTCTCGAAATCAGCCACCTCAAAAATAAGATATTCCGTCCGATAATTTTCTCTGGTCTCGAACGTAACTGGCAAAGTGATCTGTCTGAGTGGAACCGAAGAGGTCCTGGGGATTACCCCATGAAACGGCGATGAGCCCCGCTTTAGCTCCGAGCGGGGAATCTTCATGTCATCGAAAGTTTTGGAGAAGAGGACGTTGAGTCCGCTTCCTCCATCGACCAACACCCTCTTGAGTTTAACGCTACGAATCACAGGGTCCAAAACAAGAGGATATCTACCTGGATACGGGATGTGATCTGGATGATCCGAATGGTCAAAGGTAATCGGGACTTCGGACCATCTGAGGTATTGGGGAGTTGCCGGCATGGCTGCGTTGATGTCCCGAGCAGTAATCTTTTGCTTCCGCTTGGACACATAAACAGCCGAACCCCCAAATTTGTAGTTTAGCTCACGCTCCGTCTTCTGGTAGTCGCCCTCATCATCCTTAGGGGGATCTTGCTTTTTCTTTGCTTTGTCCTTTGCTTCACCCTTGGCTGGCCGCTTGTTGATCTCCTTTGCAAACCTTCGCAGGGTGAAACAATCCTTCGCAGTATGTTTCCCCTTGGGATGGAAAGGGCAAGTTGCATCCATTACCGTGTCATAATCGTCCGTCCGTGGCGCACGAGGCGGCCTCACTCAGCCACCGCCACCAGTTCTTCGGGCTTTCGCTTCTTATCCCACTGCCTGTAGGACTCGGCGTGGACAATCATCTTGGTGCTCGGCTAAAGGCATCCAAGGATGTTGGATAACGGTCTGTCAATTCAAACATTTCTCTTACCGTAGTCGGCAGCTTTCGAGACATCTTCTTAATCAAGTCGGGATCGTTGACGTCCTTCTGGAATGCCACAATGACCGTAGCTTCCAAGATATCCCGAATCATATCCTTCTTCTGCATGGAGCGCCGGATAAATTCCCGGAGAGTCTCGCTCTTCCTCTGATGAAGCTGGTACAGGTCCCACTAAGTCCCAGGCCTTTCGTAAGTGCCCTAGAAGTTGGTGATGAACTGCTCGCAAAGATCTCCCTAGGAATCTATAGAATTCGCTAGAAGTCCTGTGAGCCAGGCTTGAGCCGAAGGGGTAAGCATGACCGGCAGATAATTGGACATTACGTTGTTATCGCCCCCGGCTGCCATGATTGCAAGGGAATAAACTTGCAACCAAGCTTCTAGATCTCTTTCTCCATAGAATTTGGTGATGCCTTTGGGATTGAAACATGACTCAGCGATCCTCGCTATCGCCCTTGTCACGGCGGTGCAGGTTTCTGCGATCATCCCGACCATCGTGGTGGATGCCGAAATGTTCGTATTCATCTTTGTGCTGGCAGCGCTCTTCATCCTCGCGCTCTCGTCGCCTAGTGTTTAGGTCCAAGCGAAGGTCTTGACAGATGCTTTGTCGGGCGTCTTCACCCCGACGAAGCTCACATCGGCACAAGATGGACCGACTACGGCAAGATCGCTACTCGCATCGAAAGCGGCCGACGCTGCACGCACGAGTATTCCTTCTCCGCTGGTTCTTCCTGGTGATGTTGAATTGCGGCTGTCATCACCATGGCCTTAACCTGGGCCATGATCGGAGCAGCTAGGCTGTCGGGACTGAGCATTGGTCCCAATGTGTCGAGAAGTGTCTTCGATGCGACGATATTCTGCTGAGGAGTATGGAAAACCGATTGGTTCCCCATCTTCGTCTGCAAGATGTCTTCATTAACATTGCAGCCCCTAGCTTGGAGAGACTTTGCGTAGGTTTCTTGTGCCTCACAATGAAGGTGCTCTGCCTCTGCGGCGTCCGTGGCATCTTTCTATTGTTGGGACTCAGTCGGTGGGTCTTCGATCACGAAGATACCGCGAAAGCTTTGAGAACCTCCTGCCTTGCTCTCTAAGTCAGAAGAATAATAAGACAGATTGGGCTGACCTTTAGATCTGAGTGGTTTTCTGGCTCCTCTCACCACTCGGGACTCATCCTTGACCGGTTCTCACCCAGACCGGAGAATAGACTTCTGGCTTACTGTCTGGGGACAGATGGCCACACTTGTCCCTGATCCGAGTGGCTGCCCGACTAGGAGAGCAGTGGAATCCCTTCCAGATTGGATCTGGTCCGAATCCGAAAGGATAAGCTTGCCAAGATTATCGGCGATAAAGTCTAGGCTTCCGAAACGAAACGCTTGGGTGGGAGCGAAGGTGGCCATGACCCTACTGGGAATTGCCATCGAGCTTGATGAGTTTGATCTTAACGCAGCCCCTACTTGGCGCGCCAACTGTCGACATTTGTTATCGGTAATAATGAAAATGGGGCAAGGCATCGGATCCAAACTCAATGGTAGCACAAGACGCAAGAATTATACAGGTTCGAACTCCCGCGGAGGAGATAATACCCTAGTCCTGTGCTCTGGGATTATATGTGTCTAGCTTATTCGCTGATGAGATTGTATTCTGTGGTTTCCCCGTCCCTCCCTTTATATAGCAGAGGAGGGCGGCTACAAAAAAGAGTTCCGGTCGGATACAAGGTGGGGATTATATCTCCTGTACCTATCCGTTTGGCAACGGTTTAGATTACAATTGTATTCTACCTAGTCCGGATCGGTTGCTATCTTTAAAGCTTCCTTGTTCTGCACGTCTGGCGCAACCCTGGTGGCTTCTGGTTCCTTGCAGCCGGCCCGGTCCGATCTTGTCTAGTTGGGCCTTGTAGGCATGCCTCGCAGATACCCATGGCGTGTATACTCCACACTGACCTACAAGAAATCGTAAATGAGGTACAAGTAAGGTCTATGTCTACAAGGACTTAGACCGATTCTCGTGTGGAAGAATCCTCATCTAGTCAGTGCCAGCAAGGCATTAGCCACCAACAAAGAGGAGGTCCACGACGGAGAAGCGCTTTTGAACGCCTTACCGTGATGCAAAGCTTCCTTCTTCTGGCTCAAAATTATGACTTGGCCCGAAAAGTTCAAATCAGATCTCTAAAGAGTTTCGATGGAACTCAAAATCCATCGTAATTCTTGAAGTCTATACCACCACCATCCAAAGCTACTAGAGGTGATGAAAAGGAATAACCAATTATCTCCCTACCGTCTTAAAAGGATCAAGATTTAACTTGGTCATTTAATCGTGCAATAGGTTCTATTTTAGTTGAAAATTTTGTATCATGCAATTTTAAATAATTTTAAAAGTTGATATACCAAGTCCGGTAAAGATGATTTACATCGCCTTCACCAAACTTCTGGTGAAAACTTACGATAATTCATTAAAAGGTTTGTAGAAGTATGCAATATACTCCCAATATATCTGACGAGTCTGTAATTCATGTATTTAAGTAGGCGATCTAAAGGATCGAGATGGTGAACAGAGGGGGGATGAATGGTCGCAAAAAAAATTCCCACAAAATACTGCAACTAAGACCTCAAAAAGATCGTGCAAAAGAAATCACGAAAGACCTGAACAACTTGACAACTATGTGTACCCCTAACTTGCATGGATGAGAACCATGGAATATATAGGGATTTTTGAGTCACAGTCCTAGTTTTCAAGTATCCAAAACAAAAGGAATCAATTCAACTCTTACTTTTAGAAAGGAGATTGAGCCAAATCACAAAAGTCACTTTCAGAAAAGCAAAAGAAGAAATTTCAAAAACTATCCTTAATTGGAGCAGGTGGTTGGTGGACTTCTTAAAAGGGGAACGCAGAAGCTGCGCTAGCACGAATTCAAAATTTTCTACCGCGAACACCCAGGATTACATGCAAGTAGAGGATCACGGATCATTACCCTTGACGCGCAGATGCAGCGGAAGCAGAGTTGCGCGCGTAGAGGAAGTAGACGTTCACGCCCCGATCAACTGCGAGCTGGTCGCAGCGTGGTCGGCAAGCAGGTCAGCAAGGTCGCATCGTCGTGGTCGGCGAGCAGGTTGTCGATCTAACCAAACAGTAGGTCTGTAGCAGTAGAGCGCCTAAAGGTATCCACACATACCGAAAGCGAGAACGCCGCGGCGGTGTGCTAGCACCTCGCCTCACAGCCTAGGGTTTCGGGAGCGGGAAGGGCGCGCGGTGGCTAAGCTTGGTCAGGGCTCAACTTATCTCACACCGCGCACCACCCCTGGCCTCGCCTTATATAGACACACTAGTGGGCTTCACCACCAGGCTTTTACCTCCTCGCGGATCATATCCTCGCAAAAACCCATTAAACAGCTTCCAACCTATTAAGTGTGTGACCGTTAGGTTCAATGTAAGTCACCGTGATTCAAACTCCTTTCTAACCCACGATCAATAGCGGCACCTAGCAAGACGATAACCCCGAATGCACGTAATACTTTATTCTATCAACCTTTGATACATCGCATATAACGATCCCTTTGCCACACGATACCAATCAAGCTTAAGGCGAGATACACGCCACCCTTGTTAGTAGCTCGACCACTTCACTCGTCAATGTGATGGATATAATACCATGACTAACTCCTTACTCACTTTAGCATGGTCATGCACTTTTCCTATCCATCCATACCGAGGGGCCCAGAAGTATCTCTCCCATTATCTAGGAAGGGCAAATCCCATCTTGATCAATCATACCCCTGACTATGTTTCGTGGTATACCCAGTAGTCACCTTTATAACTACCTTGTTAGGGTGTAGCGTTTCATGACACCAAAGCATACGAGTTCACATGCTGGATATCCATGATGATCTCAGGTCTAAGGACCATATAGGCGTACCACTCGAGACTATACGCTGATGGCACTTTATAAGAAAACAATCTCACAGTGTCTCGGAGTAGGTCTGTCCGACTACCCATGTTCTCCAACATGTGTCCACATTATTGGTTCGATATCTCCATATCAATGGTATGCGAAACATTACCATCAACCAATCAATGTACTGGTCAAATCACTACCGCTCCTCGTAGTGATATGGACCAGGGACCTGTTTAGAATAATGTCACTATAACAATGTGTTTCGCAACCAAGTCGCACTCAGTGAACAAAGTCATGACATTAATTCTTGGAACCGATAAGCAAAGTTATCATAAGTACATGAACAAAGATGTTTGTACAATCATCCAATGATTGACCTAAGGGCATATTCCCTACAATCTCCCATTTGCACTAGAGTCAATCATGCAAGTATCGTATACCCATAGCTCTTGTGTGCGCCGCATGCTTTGGCTGTGGAAGAGGCTTTGTCAGCGGATCAGCAACATTGAGATCCATGTGCACTTTGCAAATCTTCACATCACCTCTGTCAACGATCTCTCGAATCAAGTGACATCGCCTGAATATGTGTTTGGACTTTTAGTGAGACCTAGGCTCCTTTGCTTGTGCGATGGCACCACTATTGTCACAATAGAGGTCCATTGGACAGGACGCACTAGGAACTACTCCCAACTCAGAAACAAACTTTTTGATCCAAACCGCCTCCTTTGCAGCTTCATAAGCGACAATATACTCGGCCTCTGTCGTGGAATCAGCTATTGTTTCTTGCTTGTAACTTTTCCAGCTCACTACCCCACCATTGAGACAGAACACAAAACCAGATTGCGATCACGAATCATCTCTGTCAGTTTGGAAGCTAGCGTCGGAGTAACCTGATGCGCACTAGGTCGGCCCGATCTTCTGATGACAACGATACGTCGGTTTGATAGCGCACGAAGTAGATCGATCGGCTACTAACCACGAGATCAGCAACCAAGCAATCACAACGTCACCACACGAGGCGATCAACCGAGCCAAACATGATCGATCCTTGTACCTGCTGCAACCGAGAACAAGCAAGAACAAGGTGAGAGCAATTCCAATCCAATAATCTCAAAGATACAAAGGTGAGGTTCTGTTTCTCGTCACGGGTGGTCTAGTCGACACACGCGAACATGAGGAGAGACGCACAAGGGGTCTACCAAAACACAACAAAACCTAAATGTAGAAGAACGATGGTGGCCATATATATAGTGGCAGCTAGGAGGTGTAGGGCAGCCAAAACAGCGGCGGCCACCAAAACCCTAAGATACATGGGCCATAGGCCCAAAAGTGAGGTGACGCAGCACCCTGAATTTCTGGCCCGTGACATTGTTCTGCATTTTTCTATTGTTTTGGAGCGAATTTGGAAGTCGGGCTAGATCCATTGGAAAGATTATCTCCTAAGCTTTCAAACGGGTGGTCACACACTGAAATCAGAGTTTGGGAGCCCATGTTATGCCCGTTTGAAGTTGGCTTGTTGCTGGATGGCCGAACCGGGCTTTTTGGCATCTTGGGCTTCCATATGGGCCTTCCTTGATGCGTGGGCTGTCCTCGGGGTGTGTGATTGAGGCCCTTGTCTGTTGATGTGGACTTGAATAGCTGAGCTTTTGGATTAAGGCCTGTTGGCGGCGAAGATGCCGCAGTCGATCGTATGTGTCGAAGATGGAGCAACGCTCGGTAGTCGTTGGAGCGGCCGGAGAGGAAGGAGGAGCAAGGGTCACACCGGTTGTATCCATGCCGGTGATGTCCTCATCATCCTCCCTTCTTGAATTGGAGTCGCCCTCAACTCCTTATGATCCCGCAAAAGGTTAGTGTCAACAAGAGACAAAGAAACAGATGTCTGCAAAGCAATATCATTTGAGGAAACAGTCTTATCTACAAGAATTACTTTTTTTAAAATTTGTTCAGATTGTTGTACATCACTAACAAGTTTGTCGTCCTCATGTTCTTTACCATTAGTTCTTTTTGCATTAATTTTGGCTAGCTCAGCAGGAGTCATTGGATTCAAAATCATTTTCTTTCCATTATACTCGAAAGTATATTAATTGGTTCTACCATAGTGAATAGCATCAACATCATATAACCAAGGTCTACCTAATAAAAGTGAACATGATTCCATAGGTATGACATCACAATAAACATGATCATGGTATGAACCAATGGAGATAGGAACTCGCACAGCTTAGGTTACTCCGAACCTTACCAATTGAGTTGAACCATTCCATTGAGTAAGGTTGTCAAGTGGAGTCGTGGTCAAGCCAAGCTTCTCGACCATGTGTAGACTTGCAAGGTTGCTACAGCTTCTCCATCAATGATGATGTGTACAGCGTTTTGCACAACAAACTTAGTTTGGAATAAGTTGTTGCATTGAGTTTCATTGGAATGCTCCACGGTGCACTAAGTAGGTGATGAGACATGAGGCTCATATAGTCGCCCGTCATTGCAAAGACTCGTGCACACCATCTTGATCATTCTTGCTCTGAGGGTTAGTCGCAGAATAGCAAGCACATTCTTATCGTTACATATTGAAATACACTTACTATCCTTCTTCTTAGATTGTGTAGGCTGGACTTCTTTCTTCAGTAGTTCCTTCTCATTCTTGGTCGAAGGGATAGTCCCATGCTCGATCTTTTCATTTTTTAATTCTCTATTTCGCCATTTATCTATGAACTCACTGTGCTTTTTTCTTTCAATTTCTTCTCTTTTCTCAAACTTATGATTAAGTTTCTGCATATATTTCTTTATTCCTGGCGGAATGCTTGGATCATCCTCGAAGTATAGATTATCGTTCTTTCGTGGACCTGCCATTATTAGTGGTAGACAAGAAAAATACACGCAAAAATATATATTCCTATCTACTAATATGTGGATAGTGGAGGATCTCACACGCCAAGCTCACACCAAGTTCTTACCCGCAGCCTTTTCAAGGTTCAATCGAGGATGATGGTAATTTGCACTCGAGGCGACAAAGCGATTGCAAGGTGCTTCTCCGTGGTTAATAGTAGGTGGAGCTTGGATAGGTATAATATGTAGCAAACGATATACTAGAACCACACTAGCCAAAACAAGTTGAAAGAACGCTCAACGGCGGTACTTTGTCGGTCCTAGGCTAGACCGTATTAGAGACGCGAGCCCGACACAAATGAAGTCATAGAAACAAAGAACTGTAATGACCACAACACACAAGCAAATAGCTAGGGCTTCTTTTTCCACCTTTTAGTGCGGCTCTTTTATATGCACTTAAATTTTTTAATTTTTCTTCGTTCTACATCAACAAGTGGCATATATGATGAATTACAACTTAAAACTTTTTTCTGCTGCAAACAGATCTACTATGCGTAAACTTCAAATGCTGTTTTCGGGTTTTTATTGGGTTCCAATGCAAAAAAAGTATAATTGGAAAGTTGTAGATCTTTTCGAGGTGATCAATTTGCATATATGGAATGTCTATTTTGGATAAGGGAAGCCAGAGATATTGACCCCGAAATACAGACTGCTCAGAAAATCCAGGGCGAAAACAGATTCCAATCCGACGGGATTTTGGGCAAGAAGACGGCATTTCTGGAAAGTTTCACAATGGACAAAGATGTAGATAATTTCTCAAGATTTCAGGAAAGTACAAGAACAGCAAAATCCGAGTTCGTATGAGGGAGTTATCACCAAAATACCGAACTGGATAGGGGAGAATCCGAATTGGACGTGACGACGCAATGGAGTTCAACTCGGTGACAAGAACGTGACAAGAACTCGAAACTCTAAAGATCAAAACACTAAGACCAGCAACGACACAACGATGCAATGCAAATTCAATAAGAATTAAACTAGGTAGTAATAGTAAAGGCCAAAAGGGGCTCGGATTAGATCAAACACACGACAAACAGAATTTTTTTGTGGCTATTTTTCTGGTCTCTAGGACGAACAAGAAGAACTAAACAAGGATAAGGGTGTTCTCACCAGAAAACCGTCGCTCTGATACCACTTGATGCGCACTAGGTCGGCCCGATCTTCTGATGAGAATGATACGTCGGTTTGATAGCGCACGAAGTAGATGGATCGGCTACTAACCACGAGATCAGCAACCAAGCAATCACAACGTCACCACACGAGGCGATCAACCGAGCCAAATACGATCGATCCTTGTACCTGCTGCAACCGAGAACAAGCAAGAACAAGGTGAGAGTAATTCCAATCCAATAATCTCAAAGATACAAAGGTGAGGTTCTGTTTCTCGTCACGGGTGGTCTAGTCGACACACGCGAACACGAGGAGGGACGCACAAGGGGTCTAGCAAAACACAACAAAACCTAAACGTAGAAGAATGGTGGCGGCCATATATATAGTGGCGGCCAGGAGGTGAAGGGCAGCCAAAACAACAGCGGCCACCAAAACCCTAAGATACATGGGCCATAGGCCCAAAAGTGAGGTGACGCAGCACCCTAAATTTCTAGCCCGTAACATTGTTCCATATTTCTCGTTGTTCTGGAGTGAATTTGGAAGTTAGGCTGGATCCATTGGAAAGATTATCTCCTAAGCTTTCAAACGGGTGGTTGCACGCTGAAATCAGAATCCGGGAGCCCGAGTTATGCCCGTTTGAAGTTGGCCTGTTGCTGGATGGCCGAACCGGGCTTTTTGGCATCTTGGGCTTCCATATGGGCCTTCCTTGACGCGTGGGCTGTCCTCGGGGTGTGTGATTGAGGCCCTTGTCTGTTGATGTGGACTTGAATAGCTGAGCTTTTGGATTAAGGCCTGTTGGCGACGAAGATGCTGCAGCGTCGATCGTATGTGTCGAAGATGGAGCAATGTCGGTAGTCGTTGGAGCGGCCGGAGAGGAAGGAGGGGCAGCGGTCACACTGGTTGTATCCATACTGGTGATGTCCTCATCATAACCCTTTACAATGAGCTCTTCCTCGCCTCCAAAAACCAAGAACATCTCCTTAGTCCTTCGCAAGTACTTAAGGATGCTCTTGACAGCCATCCAGTGATTCACACTGGGGCTCGATTGGTATCGGCTTGTAACACTTAGAGCATATGACACATCTGGACGTGTACATAGCATGGCGTACATGATCGATCCAATAGCCGAAGCGTATGGAATTCGACTCATTCTCTCTTGCTCATCAGGTGTCGAGGCACACTAAGTCTTGCTGAGATAAACACCATGTGACATTGGAAGAAAACCCTTCTTGGAATTCTCCATTTTGAACTGTTTCAAAACCTTGTCAATGTACATGCTTTGGCTTAATCCAATTAGCCTCCGCCATCTATCTCTATAGATCTTAATGCCCAAAATATAAGCTGCTTCTCCTAGATCTTTTATTGAGAAATATTTTCTCAAATAAGATTGAACAGCTTCCATTATCGGAATATCATTCCCGATCAACAATATGTCATCCACAGACAAGACCAGAAATCCAATTGCACTCCCACTAACCTTCTTGTAAATACAAGGTTCATCCTCATTCTTGATGAAGCCAAACTCTTTGACCACTTCATCAAAGCGAAGATTCCAACTCCAAGATGCTTGCTTCAGTCCATAAATTGACTTCTGAAGCTTGCACACCTTGCCAGCATTACTAGGATCGACAAAACCCTCAGGTTGTATGATATATACAACCTCAGTCAGGTTTCCATTTAGGAAAGCCATTTTGACATCCATTTGCCAAATTTCATAATCATGAAAAGCGGCAATTGCTAGCATGATCCGGATAGACTTAAACATGGCGATAGGGGAATAAGTTTCATCATAGTCAATACCATGAATCTGCTTAAATTCTTTAGCCATCAGTCTTGCCTTATAGATGTGAACATTTCCATTCATGTCGATCTTTTTCTTGAAGACCCATTTGCACTCGATAGCTTTTACACCATCAGGCAGATCAATCAAATTCCAAACTTGATTATCACTCATGTACTTCATCTCGGATCTCATGGACTTTAGCCATTTCTCGAAATCTGTCCCACCATTGCTTCCGTGATAGTCCTTGGGCTCATCATTTTCCAAAAATAACACATCGCGTTACTTTCGCCGTGAGGAACATAAACCTCTCAGAGCACGGCTAGCCCGCCTAGACTTCGTAATGGCACCTCATCAACGAGTTCAAGAACATCTTGCTCATCCTGCCGAGGACTAGCTGAAGCTAAAACATTTTCAGATGCTTCCCAAACCTCTTCGAGTTGCACCTTGCTCACACTCACTCTTTTGGAAAACTCCTTTTCCAAAAGACATCATCCGCAATAAATACTTTGCCTTCAAATTAATATAAAAATAATACCCTTCGGTTTCTCTGCACCCTACAAAGAAGCATTTATCCGATTTGGCATGGAGCTTATCGACGTCAAACATTTTACATAAGCCCCACAGCCCCAAATCTTTAGAAAAGACAATATGGGACGATTGCCAGTCCATATCTCATATGGCGTCTTCTCTACGAATTTAGATGGAACTCTGTTCAATGTGAACGCAGCTGTTTCTAGAGCATGCCCCCAAAATGATAATGGAAGATCAACTTGACTTATCATAGACCGTACCATGTCCAACAAAGTCTGGTTCCTCCGTTCAGATACCCCATTCCAATGAGGCATTCCGGGTGGAGTTAGCTGCAGAACAATTCCACAACTCTTTAGATGATCACTAAACTCCTGGCTCAAATATTCACCTCCACGATCAAATCGTAGAAATTTAATTTTCTTACCAATATGATTTTGTACCTCATTCTGAAACTCTTTGAACTTTTCAAAAGATTTAGACTTGTGCCTCGTTAGATAGACATAGCCATATCTACTAAAGTCATCAGTGAAAGTAATGAAGTACTGATAACCGCCTCTAGCCGTAGAGCTCATTGGTCCACATACATCAGTATGCAGGAGGGCCAATAACTCATTCATCCTCTCACTTGAACCAGTGAAAGGTGCCTTAGTCATCTTGCCAAGTAAACAAGATTCGCATGGTTCAAAAGATTCTAAGTCAATTGAATCAAGAAGACCATCTTTATGGAGCTTCTCCATGTGCCTCATGTTTATATAGCCCAAGTGACAATGCCATAAATAAGCGGAATCCAAATCACATTTTGTTTTGAGTTTCTTAGTACTAATGTTATTAATGTAGTATCACCAAGATCTAACACATACAACCCATTCACCAATGGATGCTACTATAGAGCAAGCCATTGAAATAAATAGAACAACATTTGTTCTTTATTACAAAGTCATAACCCTCTTCCTCCAAAACCGAAGGAGAGATAAGGTTCTTACTCAAGGCGGGAATGTAATAACAATTATTCAATTCCATGACTAAACTAGAAGGTAATGACAAGGATAAACGCCGACGGCCTTTGCAAAGAACCTTTGCTCCATTGCCGGCACCTAATCTCCAACTCACCACTCTCACAATCTCTAATCCTCCTTAGCCCTTGCAACGATTTGCATGTATGAATCATCAAACCGGTATCAAATACCCATGATTCGGCAGAACGAGTTGCAAGATTAACTTCTATAACATTAATACGTTTAGAAACTAGAACATTTCTATTCTTCTTATCTTCTAGGTACCTTTTACAGTTCCTCTTCCAATGCCCTTTACCCTTGCAGTAGTGGCATTTGTTAGAAGCACCCGAGCCAGCCTTAGGCTTCGGCTTTGGTTCTTGGATCTTATCCTCACCATTGCTTTTAGCCTTGCGCTTCCTCTTCTTATCCGTCTGAACCATCATCACATGATTAGCGCCCTTTTAATGCTCTTCATTGCTTTTGAGCATCCCATGCACTTCGCCAAGGACATCTCCAGTCGCTCATATGATAGTTCAAGATGAATGGCTCAAAGCTCGAGGGAGCGATCGGAGAATCACATCCGTGGCCAACTCTTGGTTCAGTTCAAAACTGAGCTTTTCTAGGCTCTCAATGTAACCAATCATCTTGATCACATGAGGACTAACGGCACCACCTTCTGCCAGCTTGCACGCAAACAGGGCTTTGGATATTGAATATCTTTCAGCCCTTACTTGGTTCTCAAACATGCTCTTGAGGCCCTCGATCATATCGTAGGTATCAGATGACTTATATTGCTTCTGAAGCTCAGAGTTCATTGTAGCAAGCATGAGACAGCTGACATCAAGTGAGTCGTTAGTGTGCTTCTCATAAGCACGCCTATCAGCAGCAGAGGCATTATCAGGCAGTTCTTCAGGATGGGGCTCCTCTAGAATATATTCTTTTTTCTCTTATTTGAGAACAATTCTCAAGTTACGATATCAATCCATAAAATTCGTCCCGGAGAGTTTCTCTCTCTCCAGAACCGACCGCAAGTTAAAACCATTTGTGTTAACAACATTAGGTGTCATCTATAACAGAAATAAGCAAAGTTTCAGCACTATGTTCATATTAACCTTCTATTAAACAAATTTAATAAAAGATGCTCCTACTAAGATCACTTTCCCTCTGGCGATCTCAATAGGACAAGAGCCATATTCACTAAAGTTCGAGTGAGACTTGTCTGCACCGCTTGAACCTAGTGACATAGGTAGGTAACACCTTGCCAATCACATCATATGTGACTCTTGCTTGTTGGGGTGGCATCATATGCCCCGGCTCCCAACCCGATGCTCCGAAGTCCCAAATCCTATTTGGATGACTCCGATAAGCAAACCAATACCACTACAGGAATCCGCATTATTTTTGTCGGCCAAAAGCCGACGAAAATATTCGAAAAACCGACGAAAATAGTCGGCTTTTGGTTGACAAAAAAGCGATTTAAAATACAATGAATTTCGCTTAAGAACCGATGAAAATAAATTTATTTTCGACTGACTTACGTAACGATTTAAATTACTAGTCGATGCACGACCCACGCCGGTGCCGACGTGGCATATATATTTTAAATTGGCTTAGCCGATTTAAATTAACTTATTTTAAATCGGTTTTTGGCTATTTTCGCTTACCTAACCGCAAAAAAATGCAGAAATTTCATCGGCAAAAATTGTTATTTTCGTCGACCAGATGTTATTTTCGTCGGCCAATTTTTATTTTCGTTTAAGAAATGTTATTTTCAAATCGCCAAGCCGACGAAAATAATATTTTAATTTCAAAAAATTAAAAACATATAAAATCCCGAAAATTCACCAAAAATCCTAGAAAAATATCGAAGATTCATCTATATTTTCAAACAATGATATCATCACATGCAAAGCGTAACGATCATGTATTGACAAATTTGATATATAAACACAATATGGTTATGTTGCAAAGTCTAAGGGATCTTATCATTTAAAATTAACAATGTTATGTATTGCAAATTCGGACAATGTCCCCGATATCCTGATTTCAAGTAACATAAAGAATGTGCCTTTGCTAAAGGTTGCATGGCTTCGCAATACACTAATGAATACTTTTACATGTTTCATAAATTGCAACAGCCATGCTACGAGCTTGCTATAACAGGTTCCAATAATTAGCAAGTCCATTCAATATGAGAGAAAGGAAGTAATCAACAAGAACAAAAAATCAGATCACCTCCTCCATTTCGTGCTCATAACAATACTCAATCACTTTCTTGGTCAACTGCTTCCTTCCTTTGGATGCACTAGAAGATTTAGACCCTTCATTGTCTTCGACACGCTAAGAACAATTTAGCCAAATTGCGCTTAGGAGACAACTAACCCATAAAAGAAAGTAGCAATGTAATGAGCACTCGATAGTTTAGGTGACAAACTAATGTTCCAGAGTACAGATAAGTTATGTCCGGTTTCTCTCGACCTTCTCAACCTCAATCATGAAATAGTCATCCATCGAAAGTGAATTCTAGGTGCATTTCCACCATTCTCAACTTCAAGATCACGCAATGCCTTTGCGGATAGCTCTTTCCACTACCTACAAGTTCTAAGTATGTGAGAATTGTAACAAGAGTGAAGCACATATATGAAATAACTTAATGTAATCGAAAGGATAGATAATCTTGCATCACATAGCTCTTTCTGTCAACATCCTGAAATCATGCGAATGAAAGTATATCATATTCTAAAGAACCTAAAAACAAGACCGAATGCAAGCTGTTCTATATGTTATACATACCGCTTTGAATTCTCTTAACTCATGCTCCAATTCAGCAATATGAGCTTTTAGCTTACGGCATTCATCCTCATAAACTCTTTCCATTGTACTTTTCACAGTAGTTAAAATAACCTTACTTTCAGAGATATGAAATGAACAAACTATTCATTGTAAAATCGTAACGACAAAAGGAAATGGCAAACAATTAAACAAAAACCTCTTCACTTTTTTTGTTTCAAGCCTTTGAACCTTCGGTCCAGCAGATTCCTTTCCATCATTAACTTTTTGAAAGTTTCTTTTGATGAGTCAAGCTCTTTTGACATGACTTCAACTCCTCCTTAAGCTTGGTTAACATCTTTTCAAACACAAAATCAGTAGCTTATCCTGCTCATTTTTTATCTAAAATCTATAGTTTTGTGAAATTTACTCAAATTAATACTTATTGTGGTACTCTTTACAAAAGGGCATTACACCAAGATTGCTATGTAAACAAATACTATCAAACAGATAAAAAGAAACCTGCCATAACAATAGCCATTTCCATGTTTAGTGATTGCTTAACAAATAGTTCATAATTGCATGGCTTATAAAAGAAACCCGCCAGCAAGTCTCATTCCAAATGCTACTGAAAATGATTGAAACAAAAGAAGTTTAGACAACCCCAACATCATCAATATACAACAACAAAATTGTTAGCAAGATATAAATAGCTCACTAGCGTAAGGAAAACAGAATATAGGATCCAACCAACAACAATACTTGGACCATGCTTCAATCCGGTGAAAAGTTGAACCAACAACATTGTAATAGAAGCAAGTAACTTGACATCTTTACTTCTTTGCTATACCTTGAACCAAATCATTTTTTAAGCAAATAGAATAAGCATTTATCAATGCATTTCTTATCTATATCTTGTTAAAGAAGTGTTTTATTTACAAGAATTGAATTGCAACCAAACTTGAAATATTTGCATGAACTAGGTTTGTTAGTAAACGAAGCTCATACAACTGTTCAAAGATATCACCATACCTTCTGTCCTGCTTCTCTTCAGTTCTTTAGTTTTGAAAATAACATTTACACCCTAGAATAGAGACACAGAAAGTAAGAACTAGATCATGCAAAAGTCACACGGTTTTTTTGTTAGTATGGCCTCATTTGCTAAAAAAATAGAGGAACTACAAATTACGAGGGTTTTTTATGGTTTTCATCAAATGAACAATCTGGATAAGCATTTAGTATTTCAATTCCCAAGTCATGACTAAATTCTAAAAGGTCATGGTTCCACACCTAGTGAACACAAGATCTCACTTGGGTCAAGCAAAGTTCACCAAGAGATTGTGGTATCACTGCACAAATGCAAGATTGCAAGTTGACCAACTCGCAAACTCTCGTGTCTCGAACATCCCAAGTTTATGGAAGGTCGCACCACTCAACACCGCCTCGAGTCAAAATCCATCTTCTATACCTCTAAGCAACTAATTTCGCTTCAAAAATACCTCTAAGGAACTAACAACCTCTAGATGGAAATGGCATCAAACATGACAATATTAGGTGAAACAAAGACACTGACTGAGCGTAGAACAACTAAATTGCACTTGAACTAACCATAAATTGCTCTTGAACTAACCATAAATTGCTCAAAATAGGCCTTTGCACTAAGAAGTAGGAACAGGGCCTAGATATCAACTACCAAGGAAAGGTTTCCAATTCCACTTATTAGGCACCAATTCAAAACCAGATAAACCACTCGATGGTATTCTCTTGCTGCAAAATACGGCACGCTATCACAGTAATTCACATAGAATCACTACCTGATCTCATCCTCAACCTCAGGAGCAACGCGGTCGCACCAGATTGCTGTTGGAAATTCGAAAACATTCAGGCGAGATCACGCAATATCACAGATTCAAGCAGGCGAAGTTACTCGGGTCACACATAACTAGTCGCAATTCCTTAGCACGAGATCACACTGAATCGCTCTAAAAGGGATCAGACGCTGAGATCGATCGGACCGGAAGTGGTCGCACCTTGGGGTCGGCCGCGTCGAGTCGAAGCCCCATCTGCGGAGAGGAGATGCCGTGGGGAGGCGCTATGATCGAGTATCTCGGCCTTGATCGGCGGCATGAGGAAGCCGACGAGGAGGAGACAATAGGACTCGGCGGCCCCGAGGAAGGTGCGAGATGGTTTTCGGCGCGGGCGTGGGGGGGATTCGGGGGGACGCGGCATGGCGCGGGGACGACCGGTGAAGGCGTGGCATGGGGATGGCCGAGTTGCGGGGAGGCGGAGCTGCGTGGAGGCGTGGAGACGACGCGCTAGGTTTAACCCTTTTTTCGATTGATCTCGTTTGGCGTTTTGGCGGAGCGGACGACGTGTTGGCGTGCTGCTGTTATTTTCGTCGGCCGAGCCGGCCGACGAAAATACACAACTCCTATTTGCGTCAGCTGAAGCCGATGAAAAAAAATCGTCGCGCCACGTGGACTATTTTCATCGGTCCAGGCCGACGAAAATATCACGTGTTCTATTTTCGTCGGTCTAAACCGACAAAAATAGTCCAAAAAAATTTTTGAACTCCTCAGGCGCGGTGACTCAATTATTTTCATCGGCTTTGACAAAGATATCGACGAAAATACTTGTAATTTCGTCAGTTATACCTGACCGACGAAATTACTCAATTATTTACGTCGGTCTTTTTTTGACCGACGAAAATAATATAAGCCGACGAGAATAGTGTAGATTCTTGTAGTGTACTATGCATGTGAGTGCACGGGTTAGGCTACACTCACCCTATTGAACAAGGAAGAGGACGGCACCCCTGACTTGTCAGAAGCTTATTCGTCAACGTACAAGACAATAGGCGCAGCTATTTGAAGGGCATCCAACTTTTAATTTTTTGGGGGAAACTATTCAATCAGGTTACCATATTAACCACATATGACGTGAAAGAATAGCAAAGTAAGGTAAAGCATCACAGATAATCACATTAAATTGTGAACTAGTATGGCCCATGACGTGGCAATCACTATCTCCATGACCATCCTTATCCACAGGGCCACCAAGGTTGAAGCCTTCATAAATCTGTACTATACTACTACACCTAGCAGCTAGACACAAAATTACATGAGGATTCATAGCATCACATGTCAGCACGTAGGCCGTTATACAACAATGGACAGCCTTCAGCATCTCAGGCCAGTGTCAGTGGCAGCGGTGAAGGTAGCGAGGAGGATGACTATCAGCCTTCCGGCGACGACGAGTGATCTTTTGTTTCGAGCGCTTTCCCTTTTCGGTGTCTTGATGCCAAAGGGGGAGTGTTTATAGTCTTTAGCGTCGTTGCATTGGGTTGTTTAGTTGCTTTGGGTTGTTTAGTTGCTTGGTGTCTTGGTTGAACTTGTTTTGTTGCTTGGTGTGTGAACCTTTATAGTCGTCGAATGCTTGCTTGTCATGATTATCATGTTTATTGCTTAAAGTTTATTACTAAGTGTTCATTGCTTAATGTCGTATCATGTATGCATATCTATTTGATACATTTATCTCCTTATTGTTGATCTCTCGAGTGCAAAGATATAGGGGAGCTCTTGCAAAAATTCTCACTAAATATGTGCATTTGTTCTCTAATGCACACACTTAGGGAGAGCTCCACTATGTGTTTTGCATTCAAAACAAAAATTCAAATATCCTTTATTTCATTTAAAGCCTCAAAATTGTGTTGTCATCAATACACCAAAAAGGGGGAGATTGAAAGTGCATCTAGGCCCCTCAAGAGTTTTGGTGATTAATGGCAACACAATTAAGTATATTAATGGTTCATGTGAGAATTCATGCAGAGATCGAGAAGGTATCATCGTAAGAAAGCGATTGGAGACCCCTACCGTATTCAAAATTTGAAAAGGCGGCATCAAGACTTTAGTCATAATCTTTTTATTTTATTGAGTCTAAGGATAGCCGTACTATTAAGGGGGATACGACGAGAAATCGCTTCTAGGATATGCTTGTGCTCACAGGATGAAAATTGCATAGCAAAAGAATTTAATACATTGCATTTCCTCAAAATATGCATTTCGGCGAGTGGGTTAGTCCGAGTATCCGGACATTAAGTCCGACACTCAAGGTTACACCCCTCGGATAGTCTTGTCCAAATTAGTCCGGAGTATCCGGACATTAAGTCCAGACACTCCGGGATAAATGAGTCCGGAGTATCCGGTAAGTCCAGAGTATCCGGGGATTAAGTCCGGATACTCCGGGTTAATCCTCTCGGTACAAGCTAAAACCTCTTCACTCCGGACACTCCGGAGTATTTGTCCGGATACTCCGGGGTTTGCGCAGCATAGTCATAACGGTTGGATTTTGAGGAGCCTATTTAAGCCCTTACTCTAAATCTACCCATTGGAGACCTCATTCATTGCAGCATTCAATTCTCTCACTCTCACTCTCTTGAGCCCTAGTCTCCTTCCCCCACCTGAATCTTGGATTTGATTTGAATCTTTGGGGAGAAAGGAGTGGATTTAAGTGCCTTGAGCTTGCATCTTTGCTAGACTTATAAGACTATGAGGAAACTCAACCTAGGAGAAGAGAGTACAACTAATTATGCATGATAGCAATCTAAAGCACAAGATGAGAGGTCCATGCAAAAGCATGCCAGAAGTCTAAGTGATGTGAACTCATAACTCTAAGGAATAAAACCCATAAGAACCCAGAACAATACAAAAGAAAGGAAAAACTGAAATAAAATATAATACATAATATACAGATCAGCTCCCCCTCATAGAAGGCCGTAAGGGCACACGACTCCAAACTTATTCCTTAAGGCAACAAACCTGTAGCTATCTAGAGGCTTGGTGAAGATATCAGCCAATTGATGGTCACTCTCCACAAACTGGAGCACTATGTCTCCCTTCTTTACATGGTTTCTAAGGAAGTGATATCTAACATCAATGTGCTTAGTCCAAGAATACTACACTGGATTCTTTGTGATGTCGGTTCAAAATCTTTTGGAAGTAACGTTGGTTGTAAAGAAGGTGATGGCAATTTGAAATATAGTGTTCTGTTGTGAACTTTTGCCTTAGCTAGTTGTCCCTAGGTGTGAGACATGCCTGGGAGAGGATAGAATAAAAATTTTATATAACATGGTTTGTAATTGGAAAGGAAAATATGCCAAAGTGGGCTATTTCCTCAGATGGCATTGGTTGGTTATGGTCCTTTTGTTAAAAAGGTCAGACAATTGGAAAAGATGGGATTATGTGTATTTGATTCTTAGGGGTTCAAATTTGGAACCTGAGATGTTTAAACGGATAGTATGAGGGATTAGTTGAGATATGGTTTAGAGGCATGATAGAATGAAAAGCTACGTATCATTCTTGTTGTCATGAATAAGATGAAATGTGATAAAAAGGACAAGATGGGAGATTAGATTGAAGTTAAAGAGGAATACAGAGTTGAGTTTAGAGTTTAGAACCATGTTCTCATTGGTTATATGGAGGTCTTATTCGGTAATGCCAAGGAAGTTCTTGTGAGATTCCTTGTTCAGGAAATTCTTTGGGGTCTAGAATGCTAGGGAGTTTTGTCTCTTGCAAATTTAAGTAGAAATTGAACTGAATGTGGAATCGTGAGAAGTTGCACTTAGTCTGAGCTAAGTCTAATCACTTTTGTTAATAGTTGGATTTGGGGAATTTGGTTTATCGTTTGGATCTGTTTGAGTACTAGCGTGGGTGTTTTAAGTTTGCAAAGAAGTTTAAATTCCTTGTGAATTTTGATTTGTGTAGTGGGTGTTCTTCGAATTCGGGGTCGAATTCCTTTAAGGGGAGGAAAATGTAATATCGCAGGTCTTTCTCTCGGTTGGAAAATTTCAGTCCCAGGGGTTTTGGTGGACCTCTTGTGATCTGCAGGGTTTACAATCCTTTTTTTGTGTGTGAGAGAATCACTTACTACTTTTTTCCCCCACCTACTCCCTCATTTCCTCACTCCCTCACTCCACTTTCTTCACCAAGGAGGCAGCCACTTCTCCTCCTCCTATGGCTTCTCCTCCCCCCATGGAGCTCCTCCCCCCTCCAAGATCCTCCTTCCCCCACCCATGAGCTCCCCTCCATGGCCTCCAATGGCACCTCCTCCCCATGGTGGCAGCAGCAGCTCCCCCACCTTCTTCCTCCTTGTGGGCATTGGAGGTGAGGATTTCTAAAGTTTGGAGGTGTGCATGTTGTTCTAGGAGGGGATTTCCTGGTTTTTTTTTGGGTGCTCTAGGGTTCTTGGATTTTGAAATTTTGGAGGGAATTATTGGTCTAGGGTTTGGAGGAATTTTCTTTTTGGTGCAAACCTTTGCCCGATTGTTAAAGCTACGATTCAAGAGGGTTATAAGTGTTTTCTATTTGCCCGACTATAGAGGAAGTTGTAGATCGTCGTTTCCTGTTTAATTTGAGTATAAGAACACTAAATTCTATTCAGCCAATCAAAAATTATGCCCCTTTTAGTGCGGGTCGTCCTGATTAGGTTTTGTTGATAGCTGAAATATTTAACTGTTGTTTAGAGGCAGATGCAGGCCAAATTAGACTTTCCATTTACCTAGAGAAAGTTAGGAAATTTTCTGTAGATTAATAAAATATCTTTGTTTGCTTGATTTGGATTCAAGAATCAAAAGTTATGTTAATTTGAAGTGCACTGTCCTGTAACGTCCATTTGCTGGAAGTTCAGAAACTTGAGTGAGATCTAGAGCACGATTTGATGGCCTTTGAGGCATCTCCTGTATGAATGGTTTTATGATAATTGTAGATTATCCTCTTATGGTTAATTAGAGCACAAGAACTCAATTTGTGGTTTAGCCATTTAGGAGATATGCTAGTTTTAGTGAAATTGTCCAGATTTGACTTAGTAGATGTTGGTCTTTGTTCTTTTCTAAACTGGGAACTATAGAAACATCTCCTGTATGAATGGTTTTATAATAATTGTAGATTGTCCTCTTGTGGTCAATTAGAGCACAAGAAATTAATTTTTGGTTTAGCCATTCAAAAGTAATGCTTGTTTTAATATTGACTGTCCAGAACAAATGAAGGTGCATACCACCTCTGTTCATTTCAAATCTAGAAATTGTTGGTGCATTTGCTGAATAAATGGCTATAGTAAAGTTGTAGATTATCCTCTTGTGATTGATTAGAAACTGGGTTCACTCAATTTGGATCAACTATGTAAAAGTCATGCATGTTTTAGTGGCTGCTGTCCTGTGTGGCAGTAGTTTAGTTTTAGGGTAAGAATTGAAATTGAGATGGATTACTTGTGAAAGGATTAATTGGGCTAATTAAGAAAATTCGAAGCGGGGTTAAGCATAAGAACAAAAGTGTTATTGTTATTTATCGCTTGAACCGTGATTTGCATTGTTTGAGATGAATGCATTTATATGTTATTGTAGAAAGTGTGATCTCGGGGGTGGCCACAACTTCTTGCCACTTTATTCCGAGTGGGTAAAGGCAAATGTATCATGTAGATTAAATGTTAGAAAGTTTTGTGACATGTTTTGCTTTGTGATTTTGATTATGTTGATAATTTTGAGTTTTATTATGATGATGCAAATGCTAAGTTCATAGATATATGAATATGTTAATGCGTATGACTGTGGTTGTAGTTCTGATTAGGATGATGAAAATGCTAAGCTTATGTATGTAAGAATATACCATATGTGTTCATGTTTAGGAATATGATTATGGTGAGGTGAAGGTTAAAATACAATGCCACTTACAATTTATCCATTTCATTCACATTTATGCATTCATAATGGAAGAGGCAACTCATGCTGATGTGGGTCTCTGTGCTCACACGTAGTGAGTACGAAAGTCCTAACTCGTAGTCCCATCTACATGGTTGGATGGGAGCGAAACAGTAAGAGTAGGCCCCTCCACAGGATGGAAGGGAATGAGAGGGTGCACACCGACGGGTGTGCACTCGGCAATGCTGGTATGTGCAAAGAAAGGTGCATTCATGAGCATGCATATTGCATTGCATCACTAATGATAATTATTGTGTTAATTGGAAATATGTGGATTCAAGATAGAGTCATGGACTCCTCTCAAGAGGCTTAAGGAGGTATGTGTGTGAAATAAGCAATGAGTTAAAGGAGTTAAATTGTGTTGATATAATTGTTTTTTGCACTTGCTGAGTTTTATAAGAATTATAATCATGTTGTGGATTTAAATGCATTAATTGGTTATGAAATTATTATTTGATATACTTCGCTGAGTTTTGGACTCACGCTTGTTTTGTTTAATGTTTTAGGTACTTTGAGGACGTCTTGCCGGGATGGGACTTAACTTCACTTTCACCCGCTTTCATGCCATGATAAAAGATTAGTTTGAAATAATGTTTCAAAATGATAACTAGTGAAGAATCATTGTGATATTGTGTTGTAGTTTTGATTATTGTAAGCCTCGTCGTGTAGTTAAGTTTAATAGTTGTTAATTGTTGATATTAGTTTTCTTACTTGTATTGTTACATTTATTATCTACCTTGTCTGCACGAGTGGATGACCACTTTTTTAGGAAAGGTCTGTCGAAATTTTTAGTGAATTTCAGAGTATGATTGAAGTTGTTTTTCCTCGTCTAGTTTTTTTTAGAATGTCTAGAGAGCACCTGAGTGTTTTTTTCTTAAAAAACACTCAAATTTCCTTATATAAATTATATACTAGTTTTACACAAAATAAATTATGTAGAAATGATGTGATAATTTGTAAAAAAACATTATACATGGTATTTTATATCAATTATACACTAGTTTTACACAAATTAAATTATGTAAAAAGTAACGTGACAATTTGTAAAAAATAAAGGAACGAAACAAACTATAAAGAACACACTAAACAAAAACGTGGATCACAAAATCAAATATTGACAAAGTCAAAATGATAAAATACGACGTGGATCACAAAACAATATCTAAGAGATAAAAAAATTAAGTTCCTATAAACAAAAAACAGTAATATCTAATAGACAAAAAAAATTTGAGTGCCCGTAAAAAAAAAAAACAGTCGAGTATAATTTAGCAAATCCCAAAAAAAAAATTAGGCCAGCTGAAAATAAGCCAAAGCTTCGCATCCATGTGCGCTTGATCTTCCGACCAGGGGTTTGCACTTCGGAGCTCGAACCGGGCACAGCGCATAGGCCAAGCAAACCCCAATCCCAATCCCCAAACCCTCCGCCGCCGCCAGTCCCCACCGTTCTTGCTCTACCACCTTAACCGAAGCACTCTCCGCCAACGGAATACCGACCGACCTTGTGGCCTGGATCTCCTTCTAATGCATCCGGGCTAGAGGTTCTTGGTTCTTGGTTCTTGGTAAGCCGTAGCCCGTAGGCCCGATTGATTTGACTTTTCCTAATTTGCGCGGTGAGACGGTGACCAATCTAATCTTTCTTTGGTGTCCACCATCCAATTTGGTTGCGAATTTGTTTGCTGCTACTGATTTAGTGTAACCTATCCGTAGGGGATTCTTGCAAAATCTTAGAAGGGTCCTGCGACGCCACAGGACCCAAGGTTCATCAGCAACTGGATTTGGAGTGGTAGAGGCAAGAAGTGGTGGGTAGCAGAGAGGTTTGGGAAGATGTACCGTGGTGGGCTTGACCGCTTCAAGAAGTCAAAGACATTGGAGCCGTTCTCCGTGCAGTCTGGTTCGAGTGTTAATAATGCGCCTGTGGCAGCAAGAACCGCAAAAGTACTGCCGGCTCCATTGACACTGCCGCAGAATTCACACTTTGGGCCCAGTCAGAGTCCGCAGAGTGCCGGTTCAAGGGTGCCCGGGCAAGAGGCTGGGGCTCCTGGGCATGTTGGGACGCAGGTCGGCGGTGGGCAGTCAACGTGGCAGCCACCTGACTGGGCAATAGAGCCACGCCCTGGGGATTACTATCTTGAGGTGTTGAAGGATGGGGAGGTCATTGATATGATCAATCTGGACAAGAAGAGGCATATTTTTGGGAGGCAGGTACCTGCCTGCGATTACGTATTGGACCATCAGTCTGTGTCACGCCAGCACGCTGTCGTCGTTCCACACAAAAATGGAAGGTTAGAGATTTAAGAGTTCTAATGTTTGATGCACTTGTGATTCTACCTGATGTGTTTATGTCTTTGATGGTCAATGTGATGAGTTTTTTTAGCCAGTATTTTTAACCTGAATGTTCAGTGTGCTAGCAAAATATTTTGAGGTTCTGAAGTCTGAACTCAGACAACGACCTGTGATGAAATACTGTGTCCATGTATGCGTGTAACCTTCTATGTTCCTGTATCTTGTTAAGTATGACGACCAACCTTGTTATCAATGGCACAACCATTTACATTAGACACACATATATCTAACATTGAAATGCAATGTGAATAGCTGGTGTCTGTGTTCCCCTACAATGACTTTTTCCTTGCTCTCAATCATTCTGTAGAACCTTAAGGCATGCCCCTTTCAGAATTTGTCTTCCAGAGAAATGGCTAGATTAGATTGGAAAATGTTTCTACTTTTCTTTATATTGTGTATGAGGTGTATCACTAACAGCTTCTCCATACTTCCTTTTGTGTTTCAGCATCTATGTTATTGATTTAGGATCAGTTCATGGCACATTTGTTGCAAATGAGAGATTAACTAAAGACAACCCTGTTGAGCTTGAAATTGGACAGTCACTTCGTTTTGCTGCATCAACCAGAACCTATATTCTACGAAAGAACACAGCAGCTTTTTTCCCAACTCATAGTTTTCCATCAGATGTCAGTTTGCCATCTCCTCCGGACCCCAATGATGATGATGCTGTTGTGGCATACAATACGATACTAAATCGCTATGGTATTAGTAAATCTGACATGTCATCTAGTTTGAAACGTTCTTCGAGAGATGCCTCTGGTGCAAATGATGATAACCAGATGGTTAGAAGGCCCTTGAAGAGAAGTAAAAAGCTAAGAGTATCATTTAGAGATCAGGTCGGAGGAGAACTTATTCAGGTGGTTGGGACTTCAGATGGTGCTGATGTTGAAACTGAACCAGGCCCAATAGGTGTAAAGGAAGGCAGTCTTGTTGGCAAGTATGAATCTCTTGTGCAGGTTACTATCATACCAAAAGGAAGGGAGGAAACTTCACCAAAGGAATGTGCCTCCCCCAGTGGGGTAACTGATAAGCTACAACAGGTGCTTAACAAAGTTAAAAGCACAACCAGAGGTGGAATTTACGATGACCTTTATGGGGATTCTGTTCCAGCACAATTGGGATCATCTTGGGCATACAAATCAGATGATCAGTCTGAAAAAATCAGAGCTGTTGATGAGAAGTCTAGCAGGAATGTGGACACGAATTCAGCTGATGACAGTGATGACTTGTTTGGCGACTCATGATTGTCAGCATTTTCAATTAGCACAGCAAAATGGATCGCTCACAAATGCATGGCAGTAGAAGTGTTATGTTTGTCTGGGGTATTTTGCTTGGTTCTACATGATTGTATCCTGCTGCAAATTGGGGTACATTCTTTTGCCTAATGTTGGGGCTTCTTTCTTATGATGGTGCTCATGTTGATTGGTGAGTTTATCTTGTTCCCTTTACTTAACCCTTGGCTCTTATGGTGAAATCTTGTCTTTCCATCTCTTACCCAGCCCTGTTTCCTAATTTTGTATGTCCTGTTTTGATAGCTTGCTTGTGCAAATTTTCTTGTGATTAAATTCTAATTTTACCTCGTACTTGAGATGTGTCAAGATTCAAATGCTGAAAAGTGGATAGTAAAAGGCAGGGCTTTGCTTTGCAGCTTGAATTGTTTCACTATATTCATATTGATCTGGTCAATTAGATACAAAATTTTATTGCATATTGACATATTCTCGTGTCATAAGCGTGGTTCTGTCACAGAGCGGTACTGTTCACACAGTCCTACCGGCAGCAGCAGCACTATGTATAGTACTGGCTTAATAGCCAATCCATTTTTTACATTCTATCTTTTCCTTGATTTGGTTTATCTCTAAATCTAATCTGTTAGGAACCCCTGATAAATAAGAAAGCTTGTCTTCCTTTTCACTAACCAAAGAAAGAATACAGAAATCTCCCCACTCAATAGTCTCTTCTCCTAAAGTCCCTCCCCTAAAGCTCTGCCATCCAGCCTCTTCCCACATGGTACTTGCCTGTCATTAAACTGTTATTTTATTGCATGGGTTTTATTTTTTTAAATGAAGGTCCTAAGCTAGTCCATGTGTAGATAAATCCATTGATGGTATTCTACGATCCAGTCCTTGTAGTGAGTAATCTTCAAGCTGCATCCGGCTTCTTGTTTCTGTCCTATTAAGTCTAACTAGCAAGCAGCTTCAGGTAGTGATATATACAAATGACTTGAACTTTACATTTTCCATTTAGTTGTAGTAGATCTGTCATCAGAGTCTCTTGCAGCCTTCCATTTGTTAGAGTTTAGAAATACATAATGCAGAAGGAAACAAGCCTATGGCAGAAGTTCATTGGGGAAAGTATCACTGAGACTCTGAGTGTTGATGAGACCTGGAATTAGTATAGGTAAGGAATCTTCCTGCTGGCAGGGGAGCCTAATCAAGTAAAGTTGAAATATCAAGAAAGGACGGAAGATAAGAACTGAAATAGTTAACCAATTATTCACAGAGGCATTTGCAGTAAGATGAACATTGAGTCTCTGCATGAGTTGCACTTAGAGTAGGATCTGTGATTATGGGGAATTTTGGATCCTTGGCTACCCTGTGTGTAGCCTCACTCAGCAAGGCCAGATGTTTGGTAGTGCCTTGTAGAAGAAACTGACATTGCCAGGAACGAAAAGCTTTCCAAGCAGGTATAGTCAATTTGGCTCTCCTGCATGGTGTTTTTTTTATCAATTATGCTAAATCACCGCCATATCGTCCTCCGTGTGTCCCGGCTGCTATCCTTCCCAGTTATAGCAGTTATAGAAAGTGCAGCACCTGCTCTTTGTTAAGCTCCAGTCAGCCCCACATTGTATTGCTTCCTTGTTCATAACTCCAATGTCCGTTGATGGCTCCAACCTCCGCATTCACAAGTCATGGCCATTGTAGAGTTAGTAATATCCACATCTGTATAAGTGTTTCCGATTTTAGTCTTTAGAGTGGATGCAAACCAAATAGCTTCCCTTGCTTGTATGCGCTAGCTTCCCCTTGCTCGGCTGGGCAAGTTGGGGTGAGGATCCAAACATACCCTATGTTTACTTGCACATGATAAATTTGGAACTCCTAAGCATGAACATTTCAATAAGTTGGCCTAGTGCAGTGCACAAGCTTGTATATGTACATGCAGATTGTGTAAAACATGCATACTAGCTGAACTTTTTTCAGTCAACTGGGTGTAATATTGATATTTAGAAATCTGTCTTGTTGGGTGAGAATGAATGCCGTGTATAAACAGATGTGGGCATTTCTAGCTACTGCCCTTGATAGGTGAAATATTCTGTCTCAGGCTTTGGCTTATCGCATGGTGCACCGGGGCTAGTGTATGCAAGTGCCAGAAAGAACAAGGCATTCTGAGGACCAAGAAACACTGATCTGACAACAAGTGAAGTGATTTTGAAACAACTGTAGTATTTAACTTTGCAAAACAAGAGGAAGAAAATGAATAAGTTGGCATGTTGTACTTAGATTGACACGAGTTAAGCATTAACATAAATAAGATAAGTTATATTTGGGATATTAAGTTATGCTCCAAGTGAAATGCTACACTGTCTCTTCAAAAAAAAATAAAAAGGCTATACTGAAATCATTGTTATACCTTGATGATCCGAATGAATAGGTATGATATACAGACATGTAACTTGTACATGCCACCGTTACTTTGCTTACGAGTCTACTTCAGTAATGTGCTTTGTTTTGTATGGCTGAAATAAGGGATGTATTGGCACAATACGGTTTGGAGGATGCATTCTGATAATTTTTTTTCTGTTTGCTGTAATTTGTAAACCTGTTTTGGGCCTTTTGGCCAGTACATTTTTTCCAAAATCTTAGCATAAGAGGTAGCTGATAGCAAATTATCATCAAAAGTAGGTATGTTAAGTAATAGGGAGAATCAGAAATACGATTTTAACTTCTCAATTTAAAATAAAAATAGCTATTCTGCACCCTCTAATTCTTGTGTTGTATCATTCACTTGTAAGACGTGTCTATTTATTTTTGTGGTGACTTTTTGTAAGTGGAGTCAGGTTGAACTAACTATTCTCTTGTCTTGTTTTTTTGATTAAAATGCCTGCATGTTTCCTTAAATATCCTCATGTCAGTTCCTATACTTTTATTTTACGGATGAATATGTGAGAACATATGTTAACTGTAAATTCTGCACCTTTCTCAAGTTCGACCTCGATGCCACTTGGAGGAAGAGGTGTTTGAAATGTTATAAATAGCTTAGAAAACAAATGTATGCAATTTCGTAATTTCATTATTTTATTTTGCTCCAATTTCTTAAGTAATATTTTCCCTGGAAGCTTCCAAGCTATGCCATGCAACCCAAACATTTTGGTACATCTCTAAACTATTAACATTGAATCCTTTCCAGGGTATCACGTGCAGACGGGGCCTGTTTTTTCCAAGAAAACCTGCTGCTCTTATTGTAACAAGGCAATCAACAGAAATGAATTCTTCCATCAGCTGTATTATGTAAAACTCATTCGAAATATACAGCATTGTCAGAATATGAATTATACGATGTGTGGTGTGTTTCCATGTTTGTTGGTAACTTGATACCCACTTAAGACCAGTGTGACTTGGACACGGGTATGACACCCCAGCACTAGCTATGCCCAGAGTGTCACCAAAACAGATAATAAAAAAAAGGGATTTGCTAAATTGTACTCGAGTGTTTTTTTGTTTAAAGGCACTCAAATTTTTTTGTCTATTAGATATTACTATTTTTTTGTTTATAGGAACTTAATTTTTTTGTTTCTTAGATATTGTTTTGTGATCCACGTCGTATTTTATCATTTTGACTTTGTCAATATTTGATTTTGTGATCCACGTTTTTGTTTGGTGTGTTCTTTATAGTTTGTTTCGTTCCTTTATTTTTTATAAATTGTCACGTTACTTTTTACATAATTTAATTTGTGTAAAACTAGTGTATAATTGATATAAAATACCATGTATAATGTTTTTTTTACAAATTATCACATCATTTCTACATAATTTATTTTGTGTAAAACTAGTATATAATTGATATAAGGAAAATTTGAGTGTTTTTTAAGAAAAAAAACACTCAGGTGCTCTCTAGACATTCTCTTTTTTTTTTTCATATGTATGGTAGAAAACGTAAACAACATTATTTTTAGTGTTTGGTAGTCACGTTATTGATGAGTTAGTTGATAAAATCATTAGTTGTTACTAGGGATCGTAAAGCATGGTCAGTCGTGAGGCAGTGTTTGAGATCATTGGCATTATAGGAAATTTTTGTACTTTATTTTCCAACGTGATATTTAGGTGTAGTTTTAGCATTGTATAAATGGGCACATTTTTTTTGGAAATCACTGTAACCACAATAATTGAATAGTAAACTTTGGAGGAGTTATATATGTGAATGTGCCCCAATTATATTAGACGAGTGTGGGATAGAAAATATTGGGTAATTTTATGGTTAATTAATGGAAATTGACATACAGAACGATTGTATGTAAATTAAGTGGATTTTACTTGCAATTATGGTAGGTACTAGTTTAATGCCCGTGCGTTGCTACGAAAAACAAAATTGCTAAAGAAACAGAAAGATCAAGCAATAAAAAAAATTGTGCTAAAAGATCAAACATCTATTTCTCCCGATTACAAAAGTTTCTATGGTTTCTCTCGATTAGAACATACGAATAGATGATATTCTTGGTATACATTTCGAAAGATCTTAAAATAAACAGTTACATTATAACACGACTTGGATACCATTTCGATTAAAACATTGTCTATGATGTGAGTACTTCTTTGTAGACAATGTTTTTTGTGAGGTTTCCGTGAGTTTTATTAGATTTTCGACCCTTATCCTTCTCCTTATTTGCGGCGGCAAGTATCTTGATATTGCTTCTAGCGGTGGCTCTAGATAGCGCAACATACAATTGCCCATGAGAGAAAACCGGTTCGTGGAGGTAGACACCGACATTCGGAATGGTCTGCCTTTGCGCCTTGTTAATTGTCATTGCGAAGTTGAGCCCGACAGGAACTGCTTTCTCTTGAACCTAAATGGGAACATCTCGTCATCAGAGGGACATAAAGGTATTCGAGGTAGAAACACCCTCTTCCCGGCGTGCTGGCCAAGCACAATCTTGGCATCTATAGTATTCTTTTGGAATGCCCGGACTACCAGTCTTGTCCCGTTGCATAGTCCATTTGCAGGGTCAATGTTCCGCAACAGTATCACGGGACAGTTAATCTTGAGCTTGAGTATATGCGGAGGTAGACCGTTAGGGGTCAAGGTGTTTAGGAATTCAGGAGGGTAGTAGCTATGGGGATCATCCTCTGCAGAATCGAAGCTATGGTACACCATCTCCTCCCCATGAAACATGTCAATCATCTTCATATTGATCGTATCAATGTACTCATTCCGGGTCGACAGGATGGCTCGAGATATGATATAGTTGGCATCCGATAGGTTGTCATTCAAAGATAGGAAAAACACTCAGATAAGTTTATCGATGTCGTGCCATTTCAGTATATGGAACACGATTCTGTCGGAAGCCGCACGCAGCCCATCCTCATTAGTCTCCTCGATACCATTCCCAATCCGCAATAGGTACTCTGCAGACTCAGGATCACTGGGCCCTCATGTTACGTCTGAGCCTTAGTCGCGCATAGAATCCCATAGGTATGACTTACGCAACGCTAAGGCAATTATTTGTGGCCTCGCCCCTCACGAACAACCGGTAGAACACGCTGAAGTCTCCACCAAACACGATCGTTTTTCCACCGAACGGCAGATCACGTCGGTCCATGATGTCCCGCATGCTACTGTCAAGGGCCTCCATCGCCTGTCGCCTCGTCATGGAGGCTTCGTCCCATATTATCAATGACGCCTGCTGAAGAAGCTTAGCGGTCCCACTTTGCTTTGTGAAGCTACAGACCGCCCCATTTGTAACGTTGAGTGGGATCTTAAACCTCGAGTGCGCTGTCCTACCTCCAGGCATGATGGATGCGGCTACGCCCGACGTCGCGGTTGCCACTGCTATCTTGCCATCACCTCGGATCTTCGCAAGCAAAGCTTTATATAGGAATGTCTTTCCGGTTCCTCCCGGGCCATCTACGAAGAAGACACCTCCATCGCCACTGTCAACCGCAGATAATATGTCGACGTATGCTGCCATTTGCTCAGGGTTGAGGGAGGATGATAGAGATATATGCTCATCGTCGACCTGGATTGTTGACTCCTCGTATATCTCTCTGACCTCTATACCGGCGTTGTCGTGAGACTCATCTATAACAGGGAGAGGAAATGATGTTATGTCCTTCTCCATCGATTGTAGCATATTTCTGATGTCCAATAGCACCATCTGCTCAACTGTCTGTTGGCATGCATGGGAACGGTGGTAGTCGTCTGACATTCCCTCCAGATGCCTTTCCCATAGCCCACACACGCCGCTTGGCTCGCAGAACACCAAGATAGTTGCAAAGAGCCTCTGAGCGATGATGGCATCTCGAATAGCTCACCTCACTAAGGCACTCCTCTAGGGTGTTGTCACTCGATTAGTCCCCTCTTCTCGGCTTCACGGAAGAACGGGTAGACTACACCGCTCACGGTCCTAAGTTCTTCAAACGAGGTGGCACAGTGCGTGGTTTAGGAGAACCCTTAGATAGTAACTCCCTCGTTCGGACGAGCCGACACGATCTCGCCAACTTGTGTTCGTTCTACCCTCTTCTTCCATCGCTTAGTCCCGCCGCCAAATAAATGCCGCCGAAAATCCTCGCACAAGATCCTCGAGCCTCCTCGCATGTTCGGTTCATGTTGAAATACTCACAAGATGGTCTTCTCGATGCCATGCCGGGCAACAACATCATGAAGATTTTGACTGCGGAGAACGAGACCATGTGCATGTTCGGTAGATGTAGCCGCAATTGCAACACGGGTGGGGAGATCTTGCTAAGGTCGAAGCTGTCGAGATCCTCCATAGAGCTTCTGGTGGGGTAACCCACCTAGCGTCCCTAAACTGTTTGATCTCGTCGATGTTTCCATTGCTATCGGGTTCATTGAGAGCTACAGAAGCACGGTCGTGGCCTTTGTAAATATACTTGAATAGGTATTTACAACTTTTATGCTTGAGCAAACCTCCACATTTATATGACAGTTGTACTTCCTCAGAAGGTAAGGGTTGTATGGCACTACCCACCTATTGTCAAGCGTTCGCACTCGAACCTTTGCATGGCGGCCATTATCCCTTCTCCTATATAAGGGATATGAGTCATTGCCTTGTATTGTAGATGCATTGAAATGACGTGGGTAGCAGTTCTTGCATCTACCTCCTGCATGCACACGTTCTTCGGATTTAGGACTCGCATGGGCCATGCATCATATGCTTAATTACCATCTCGTACAACTCGATACTTGTTCTGTCTCGGGAGCTCGGCGGAGATGAGACAGATCAAACCGCTTCCGGACACGTGAGTTTGTACCCTCCCTTCATGATAAGAAGGAAGTGAACATGCGAAGACCCTCTTCGGAACTCAATGACGTATACATAAGCGACTCGTGCCAAGGATATGCCTCTTGAATAGTTGTTCCTTAAGGCTCTCAAGCTTGGCTCTGAATACCCGAATGATGAGATTAGGGCGATCCTGTGGGGTTTCTCCAGGCTCTAGCTCTCGTATTATCTCTTCCCAGTTAGGGTTGCAAGTCATAGTTAAGAAGATGTCCGGCTTCCCGTACTTCTGCACCAAGGCCATAGCATCCAGGTACCTTCGTTGCATATCTCTATCACCCCCAATGAATGAAGCTGGAAGCACGATCCTTTTCTTCCCACTATAAAAATTCAAAAATCTCTACTATATAAAGTGAGAGTTTCTTCCAACGTTACTTTATTAAAATTACTTAACTTTGCCACTGCTCTTTAATTACCCAGCTTTGTCCGTGCCATCTCATTAAAATTATACTTACCTTTGCTACTGCTCTTTAATTATCCACCTTTGTCACTGTTAGTGTTTTTTGTAAATAAACTTTTTATCGTAAATTGAGTGGCTAATGCTTTGGAATTGAGGGACGGTATGAGACTAAATATAGTTTAATATTAATATACTAATATCCAAACCTGGTGTGGTCATACCATTCGTCCGTGTGGTGTGAATAAAATGTTTGGTGCAAAAATAGTTAATAAAACATGCCTTTGATGTCTACATTGTTCTCCTTTCTTGTTTTCTTGAGCAAGCAAAGTGATATACTTTAGAACTACGGTGCACCGATACTCTGAGAAGCCACTGCCGATATCAGACACTGGCACTAATACTTGTTCCATACGTATGGACGAGATATTAATCTGCATCAACTTTGCTACATCGATGTTCGAGGTTTAGTTGGAACCATTACTCAGAGCTATATGCCAGCTCATTAGCTTGACAAGGTCGCTACATCGATGTAGCGCTTGCACATGTGCGCTTGCACATGTGACGATCGAGTGACTTGGTGCTAATGGTGTTAGGCTTGGCTCAAGAGAATGTCAAGAAGATATGATACTGAGTATATCACTTCTCCGCTCAGCATTCAAGTTAACAATGCTAATTTATTTTTCCACAAACTTATCAATCCTTATCTCTATTAGAAAGGGAACAAATTTTTCAACAACCCAAAGATATAAATATGTCATAAAACTTCTGCATGCTCTATACAAAAGATTGTCATATTCCAACTCCAAAATACCATTAGTGTCTTGGCAATCAATAAGCTAAATGGGTTAATTATAATGGGCAAAAAGAGAACATTCTTTTAGCCATAATTTGAATATAGCACATGAATGATCATGAATATATAGCACATAGAAAAGTAGTAACGGATTTTAGCCATAATTTGATAAGCAAACATACACAAACATGTCCACACAAACAATTACTCATGTCATCAGAATAACAAAAGATGTCCAGCATCCAATTACATCATTTATCATATTAGCATCATCTAAAGTCGATTGGTAGTCCTGGTAACCACATGAGCTAGGTATTGCCACCTCCTTTCAATAAAGCTTTTTATGAATGTGAGGTCAAATGCTCCTGCCACCAGAGTGTTTCGAAAGCCTACAATAATAATTTAAAAAATATATTAGTAAAAGAGGGTTGCAGTTTTCTTTTAAATGGAGTCTATTGTCTTATTACAAAACACTTACTTTGAAGTTCATGTTGTGTAGGAAGATCTAGAGCGAATGCTAGTTTCGTGTACTGTGTTGTTTCCACACAACCTGTGTTTAAACCCAACATATTATGAGTACTTTTTTTAATTACATATTACCAATAGTATTTATTATTTTGTCGGTCGAAGATTTTTTTACCGTATCTGTTGTCTTTTTTCAGCATAGTTGCTACAATCACATGGTTTTTTGCCTTAGCCTTTGACCAACTGAGCATATGTTGGGTTAAATGCTCATCCCATACTTGAACAACTAACAAGTTAAACCTACAATTAAACATGAGAAGAAATATTTTAAATATTATGTACCGATTAGTTTTAATCAAACCATACTTATTTGAAAATACTATAGATTTACCTTGTGTCTAGAAGAGTGACCTCTCTATTCACTATGCGGCATGGAAATGTTTCGTAGTACTCAAGATCACCAAAATGAACAACTACTCCAACTACATCTGTATGAAATATTGTATATTTATTTTGCCATCAAAGAATTATTTCATATTATATTTGTTATGATGAAATTTTGTACCATACCTACAAATGTTTTGTTCGGACGTCCATAAACGTCTTCAAATGGCATGAAATGCTTCGGGTAGAGAGGAAAATCAACTAATACTGTATAAGGTTCAACTGTTGTGTGGTTTGTTAGCAAGCACTCATAAGAGTTTCGGATGCTCCGAAACGCAACTTCCTCGTAGCTAGGTTGGAATTGCACACGATGAATGATGTATTTTTGGCCTTCATTGAGTGCTAAGTTAAACCTATAAACATTTTTATCCCTGACAATAGCTTCTATTTTGGAACCCTTTTAAGTTTAAAATAAACCATATTAGTTAACATAATAAATAAATTTTATAGGGATAGAATTACCGTTGAACTTACAGTCTCATCTATTAAGATAAATCGAAGCAAATCACCGTTATCTTCAATAGGAAATTTAACATCTACCAAAACACAAATGCTCCAAGATCTGTCTATATCTCCGAATTCAATGTTGTCGAACTCCTTGAATCTAAAAAAAAAGCTTATTTAAACATTTGGTTTACTTTTAATTAGATGAAAGAGATAGTCAAGTAAAACTCACTTAGGCACCATAGGACTTTCAGAAAACAACGCATATGTTCTCTTTCGTGTTCGATTAATTGGTGCCATTGAGCTGACATAGACATTCAGATGTTATAAAACATTTAAAAAATATTTCATTTAATGGTGACAGGAGCATTTTCCACATTCACATAACATGATGGAGTTGCATAACAGAAAAGAAGAGAGTCAATAGAAAAGAAGAGTTTGTAATACATCAGCCACCGGAGGAGTACCAAGAGCCAAGAAGAATGCTAGCAAGGAGCATGCATCTAAAAGAAAAAAAAACAGCAGCAGCACTGGCTAGCTGCACACAAGGACTGCAGGATGCTACTATGCAAGCAATGGAGAGCCAGCCGCTAGTTGCAGTTCCAGAACAGTGGGTCCTGAACAGTTGTTGTACAGGTGACCAGGAGGAGCAGGAGGACCAGGATGCACAAGTAAGTCATGCCTTTTGTTTTGTACCACACCCAACACCCTATTGCCTGCTGCTGTTGCTGCTGCCGTGCTTGTTTGTTTTTCTACCAGCTACCATAACCAACTGCCTACCAATGCAAGTAAGTCTTTTGAAGCTTTTAGAAACCTGCATTATATTAAACTTTCTTTGCTCTGTTTGCAACTGGTATAATGTGGGACAGGTTCAACTTTTGTTCTAAAAATAGTTCCGTTAATACCTCTCTCTCTTTTTTTCTGTGTGTTTTCTTTAAATACTCATTGTATCATCATGTTGCTCACCTTCTTTGTTGAAAAGTGTGACACATACATGTTTTTTATATCATGTATTAATACCTATACCCAGATCTAGATCTAGCTTTTCATTATTAAAAATGCAAGATATCTCAGTTCTCAGTTGTACTCCATTTCCTTCATTGTAGTGGATAAAACATGTGAATACTGTTGGCACTAAACATTCTTATGCATCCAGATGAGAGCCAGGCTGAATGAAACAAAAACATATCTGAATAGATAGGAAATTTTGTAAAAATAGAGGTAGAGAAGCTTCTGTAGGATGGTGAACTTCTTACATGAGGCACAAGTGGTTTGCTACAACAGTTATTTGTTCTATATTACTAAAAAGTCTAAAATACTACACACAGGTGCACAACACGCAATTATGCAGCACATGTGAACACAGTGGGAAGGGAGGGTAATCAATTCGTGTTGCAAATCATCATAGTTGCTTGGGCTACAGGCTTTCCACCACCAGGAGGAGCAGGAGGACCACAAGGGACCAGATATTGATCTACAGGCCCTATGCAGGCAGAGGCAGCCCAAATGGAAAGATGAGGAAGAAAGGGTTCCTAGACACGCATTAATCGGCTCTGGCCCGACCACACCAACCAATTTGGTCAGGGCGCCAGGAATAACATGTTTCATTACCATAGATTAACACAGCCATAAGAACATATAAGAATAAGAACAAAATCTAAGTGACCGAGAAGAAACATACCAAAAGATCCACCCAAGTGCTGCTTCCAACCAGAATAGAGAACCCCAGAAGCACCTGCAATTTAAAGAAAACAATTTACACAGCTGTTTTCTCATCACTGGTATGAAATTCTAAGAATAAAAAATCCATGCTTTCATTAATTTGGTAGTTTGTCAACCTTGCCATGTTTTCTGACAATGAACAGAACATATGGGATTATTGCTCAGTTCCTACACATCAATCATATACGTTTCTCACTAAACATAAATAGACGCTACTAAAGGAATTTATATGCAGGCCATGCTGCTCATGTTTCTCCTTATTTTCAGTCAAACCAAAGCCTAGATTTCTTCGTGTTAACACACTCAAGACCACTACAGAGTTTGTCATTGAAGAACTGAACAAAATACACAAACGCTGATGATACAATCAAAGCAAAACCTGCATTTTAATGTACTTAGAATCTAGAATTCCGTGTCATAAAATGTTAGCTAAAACTGTGGCATCCGTTAAACTTCTAAAGAAAAAATTCACATCACAATCTGATGGAAATATATATATATATATATATATATATATATATATATATATATATATATATATATAGTACACGCAGCTACCATCAACCTATTGCAGTCATGTAAATATCACAACCTATTGCAGCCATCTTAAATATCACAGGAGGACTGATCTCAAATCTTGATCTTGTGATCCTTTAAATATAGTTTTCGGGGTAACACTGCACAGTATTTCCTTCTTTCTACTTCAAATTATCGTTCTTTCTACTAAGCATACTTGTGCCGTGGAACCTCTATAATCTATGTATTTGTATTGCCTTTGCAGGATTGAAGTGTTGGTACCAAAACACATGAGATAGTGAAGTAGGGAGAATGCAAGGGGATGTCCACCTATGCAAAATACTATTTATATACTCAAATTTCACAACTGCAATTGTTATTCTGAAAATCATTGGACCAAGAAGAAACATACCAAAAGATCCACCCAAGTGTTGCTTCCAACCAGAATAGTGCTCTCTTGTCACGAAGGTCAACCTACAACAGTAAGAACGACTCCGTGAGAATAGATGACCAATTAATGAAAATGCAAAAAGTTCCAAGAAAATAATGGAAGGATAACAATCAACAGATCTGGAAGTGGGAAGATTGATTATTGAGACTATTTTTCATTTAACTACAGATTTTTTTCAACAGAGCAAAAGTTAATATAATGATACATGTTTATTGCAGAGTTTAAAAATGCCAAATACACAAACTATTGCAGAATTTGTAGCTCCACTATACTTCAGGAAAGACCACACACAATTATAAATACACACAATTTAATCATATAGTTCAAAACTATAGTTCTGTTTTTAATCATGATGATTCAAGAAACATTCATCACAGAAAATCAAAAGAAAATCAAAGGAAATAGTAATAGTCTATAATGCATCTACACAACAGTAGGACTCAACAAATATGAGATATACTATCATTCAGTATACAAAAAATTTGGGATATACCTGTGTTTTAGAATGTAGAAGTCAAGTATTCAACAAATTCTGGATCAACAAGGACCTGAGCACCTCTTTCCCCCTAACAAAAATGCAAAGATACATGTCAAATAATGGAAGGATAACAATCAACAGATCTGGAAGTGGGAAGATTGATGAATTGGCAACCATTGTCAGAAAAATGAGAGAATCCATTACTCCAAAGGATAGATTTTACAAAATGAGATTGAGGTCATATTGCAATCAGTATTTTACTAACAGTAAAACAAAACAAAGACTACATACAGACTATAACAGATTGAGACTCACAAAGCTAACAAAGACCACAAATGATGGCGTATAGATATCATTGTTAGTTGCAAGCATATCAGCGTATGGAAGCCTTTGGTGCTAAGCTAACTGTATTCAATGGCTATTTGACAACTTTATTGCGTTATCCAAAAGCATCAGACAACAGGTATTATTTACCGATAGATGAATTTCCTTTGTTTAATCTCAGTACAAGGATGTATAATTGATCAATGACCATAAGTGAAGACGTGCAGCTCGCAGCTCATTTGGCTCTAAAAATAGTTGAGACAAACACATCAATCTCGAAAACCAATCCAACGCTTAAAAATTTAGATGATATTTTCCAACAAAACATCCGGGTGACAACTATAAAATCCCCCCAAAAAAATAACTAACTGACATGTGAATTTGCTGAGCAGTAAAACCAGTAAACCAGTGCATGCAACTTCCAATCCCAATTATCTTAATCAAGAGGGAACTGCAACCTATATTTGCTAGACAAAAAAGCAATTATCTTAACACTAAGACAAAAAAGCAATTACTTGTTTGCCAGTAAACATAACCAGACAGGGTTTAAACGATAGAATGATATGCACCATCTAATCCTACAGCGTCGCCAATGCAAACATGAATCAATAAATGAAGCCGTCAAAGTTTACCAAGTTGGCCTCAATCATGATTTCATGACAACTAAACATTCCATTTTCTACTAAAAGGGACGCGTATAAAAACCACATCTAGGTACTTATACAAAAGCACATGAAACGCAGAACAAAACAAAAAGGACGAGGGCTATAGCATACAAATGCGCATTCAAATCCATGACTTACTACTTCCAGGTCGGCGGAAGCTTCTTAGGCGAGGCGGTGAATCCTGCTCTCCACAAGGATGAGCCTGAACTTGGAGTCCTTGTCCTTCCTGTTCCTCTCCAGGTGCTTCCTTATCGCCACCGCCTTCTTGATCGAAGTCAGTCCTCCTGGATCTCAGCGCCATCCTACCCACACAAAGCAACATATCCACACATCAACACACAACACATCACAGATCAGGCAATGGAGGTGGAGTTTGAGAAGGGAGGGATCTCACCGTGGGCCTTGAGGATGCGGAGGATCTTGCTGCCGGTGACACTCTTGACGAGGGGGATGCCGTGCTGGTAAACCCATCACTCGGAAGTCAATAAAAGGGGAAGAGGGCAGAAGATGCATCTGGGGCGGAGGAGATCGCATCTGGGGCGGAGGGAGATTGCGTCGGGTCTGGGGCGGAGGAGATTGCGTCGGGACTGGGGCGGAGGAGATTGAGTCGGGTCTGGGGGTTGCGGAGTGGAGGGCGGCGCGAGGAGATTGGGGCGAGGGGATCGCATTGGGGCGAGGAGATCGCATCGCCTGCGGAGTGGGGGGCGGCCCGGAGATCGCGCTGGGGGGCGGCGCGGAGATCGTGCTAGGGGGCGGCACGAGGAGAGGGCGAGGAAGGAGATTGGGGCAAGGGGATCGCATCGGCTGCGGAGTGGGCGGCGGCGCGGAGATCGCGGATGTGGGGCGGCGCGAGGAGAGGGCGAGGTCTGCGTGGAGTGAGAGGAGTGAGAGGGGGGCGGCGCTGTGGAGTTTTCGGGCGAGGTCAGCCGATTCTAGGTTTCGCTGGGTTGGGGACTAATGCCGAAGAGTCTGTGTAGTGGGCCCGTGGAAGTGAGAAGGAGGCTGGCAAGTGGGGCCCGCCAAGAAGAACGTACCATCCACCAAGTCCTGCTTTATAATAGTAGAGATGTGATGGCAAACATTCGAGATTTGTTTATGCTCGACAAGGAGGGTGTTGTCAGCCATATGGAAGTGGACCTACCAAATTATAAATAAAAGGTGATCCAAGAACTAGGTCTGAAAGAGATGGGAGTATGGGACAAGCTAAGCTCTGGAGGTGCATATAGAGCATAATTGATAGGGAGATTGTAAGGAATAAGCTTATCATTGAGGCGGTAAATGCTACAATGGTTGGAGGGTCATCGTGGTATGTCTAGGACTTTATCAAGATGATAGGTGCACATTGTGTGGGTAGTATATATAGATTGCAATGAATTTGAGTGTCAGCGCTATGCAAGAGACCAATGGTGTACATGGAGTTTATGAAGAAGGGCGATCGTCAAGTAGAGATGAGGTTTGGTATGGGTGGCAACATAGAAGTAAAGGGGTTGGATGTGGTAGTTGTAACACCCTGGCACCAAACATGCTCTGAATGTTACCATAACACTCTTTAGAACTAATAAGAACCACAATTAAATACTAATATTCAGCAAGTGGCCTAAAAAGGAACTACGCAGCTAAAAAAATGCCATGACCTTTCCTTAAAGGTGGAGCGGCAAGCAACCACACAATAATAATTATAAGCATAAATAACTTCTAAAGATGCATCTAGTAGTAAATTTCAGCAACGACCATATAGAATACAAATTAAGCTCAGCACAATGTAAAGATTAACTGAGAACCTACAAACTCTTAAACAGTAAACCCAGTAGCTCACTCTCTTAGGGTTCCTCTAAATAATGATTCAATATTGAGCTACCAAATTAAACAATGAGATGAAGTCTCTCCAAATTATTAATCAAGATGGGTATGAAAATGAGTGATTGTGACGCTAAGTCCCATCCCGACAAGTCGTCCTCAGAGTACCTAAAACAATAACAAACAACAAGCGTGAGTTCATAAAACTCAGCTAAGTACGTCAAAGAGCAGTATCAAAACCATTTAACACATTTAAAGTATTAACATGACAATATTCCTTAATTAAATTTAGCAAGCACATAAAGTGGAAATATCATAACCATTCAGCAAATTCATCTCAGTCATCATATTTGGTGGAGTCCATGACTTAACCTTTCTTCACATTATTCACAAATCAACATTAACAATGCTATGCAGTACGATATGCTTTCATGCTCAAAATGCACCTTTTCAATGCTTATACCAGTATAACTTGAGTGCACACTCATCGGTGTCGCACCCTCTCATTCCCTTCTATCCCTGTGGAGGGGCCTACTCTTAATGACTCGCTCCCATCCATTCTCGTGGATGGGACTACGAGATAAGACTTTTCGAGAGTTCTCCGGATTAGTCATATGACCCCATATAACTTTCTCACCGACTTGGCTCAAATATCTCATGCATGACATAAATGCAACAGAGGCAACCAAATAACTCACTATAAAAGAAGCAACTTGAGTACTCACTTTGAAAAGATGCAATATAAATACTCACTTTTCATTTGCCAATATTCATCCTTACCAAATGATCATTTGCCACATGATTCCATCTTCATCGTCATAGGTATGGAGCACAATCTATACCCACAATTGCATCTAATCCATAGAAAGCATTATGATAATATATAAATTTACAGTTGGTGGCAGCGGTCCGTTCTTCCTAGCCCCCCATATCTCCAATAATGGTCAGTCATTATAGCTAATTATTCTTTCTTGATTTACAGCCAGCCATATCTCTCTAAATATGGCTGATTATTATAGCAAAATCCCTGATTATTGCTGGTAATTAATAGTCGACCAATCATTCCTTTTGTACTCTTTATATGTTGTACAGTTTTCACAGAATCAATCAAGGGAATTCATTCAAAATCTCCCATGTTGTGCCACTGCGGCGAATGAACTCGACGAACTGATCAATAAGTGACGGACCGACGTACATAGCCATGAGGCATAGGAGGCGAGCCTTGCATGATCATGCTAATCGCGACGAAGGACAGCTAGAGCACGATGCCCACTGGATGCCATGACTTTAGCGCCGGCCAGTTGAACGTGAACAAAGCGTACGAGAGAATCATTGGCATACCCTTTGGAGATAAATAGGTTGATCTAGCTGAACGTCGCGAAAGAGAGGAACGACGCGGTAGCACACGGCGTGGTAGGCACCTCGGCGCTGGCGTTTTCTGGTTCACCTTCATGGGCTCCAGCGTTATGGTTGGTGAAGCCAGTGATGGCTAGGTACGCCAGAGGCATGGAGACGAGTAGGCCGGCAAAGGCGAGAGGGATTTCTGGAAAGAGCAGCGAACCGTCGATGCAGCAGACCACCGCCGAAGCGGAGAAGAGCAAGGCACTGAGGGTGGTGGCGATCTAGAAGATGCGGAGGTGCAAAGGCTGGGTGGCGGCGCGCCTTTCTCCGAGAGCGCATCGATCACAAGCAGCCATAGCGCGGCGCGACGAAGTGGGCGGCGAGGAAGGAGGACTTCACAGCGCGCCATGGCGTGCTCGGCAGGAGGAAAAATGCGAGCGCGAGGAGGACGGCGGACGCCCCGAGCGCGATCCTGTAGCGGCCAGTGGTCTGGAATGGCGGCGGCTTCGGTAGCAGTGCCTTGTGCTCGGGTGAAGCCCCCGTGTCGCCCCTGTGAAGGCGGTGGATGACGAGGACAAGTGAGGCGACGAGGAAAACGAGGTCAACGACGCCGAGGAGCACACGCTGCGGGCATGGCGAGAGGAAGAGGAACGCGAGCTGGTAATATAAATTGCAAAAAGGCAACATATTCTATGCACACATGCTTCCCGTGTACACACCGTGCACACCAACTAATAAAAGTCATCAAAAATTTTGAAAAAATTGTAGATGTACTTTATAGATTACTCTACCTATGTATGAAGTTTCAAGATCAAATTCATTATATATTGAGAGTTACAAAAAAAGAGAAAATTCTGACAAGTCTAAACTTTTCAAACTTGTCAGAATTTTCTCTTTTTTGTAACTCTTGATATATAATGAATTTGAATCTATAATTTTATACATAGGTAGAGTAATCTATAAAGTACATCTACAGCTTTTTTCAGAATTTTTCATGACTTTTATTAATTGGTGTGCACGATGTGTACACGAGAAGCTCTGTGTGCACAGGATATGTTGCCTTGCAAAAAGGGATAAAAATGATTAATTGATTTTTGAGATTGGTAATATATATTGCTACGTACAATATATTTGGTTTTAATTCATATCGGAGAAGAAACCATAAAAACTTTTGTAATCGGGAGAAATAGATGTTTGATCTTGTAGCATAATTTTCTTTTATTGCTTGACCTTTATGTTTCGTTACCAATTTTATTTTTCATAGCAACGCATGGGCATTGATCTAGTTATGATAACAAATGTAACATTGTAGTCATAATAAGATAGCGTCACTATGTCTCATATACACAATCACTAGGAAGCAACTTAATCGCTTAAACTAAACTCATGTCAGCCCCATTCATTCAAACGATATACTTGTCATGAATCAACCTTACCAAAAGCACATTCTCCATCGGAATCCATATAAATTAGCTGTGCAACGAATAAAATAAGGAACACCACGTATTAACACACAAATCATCCTCAAAAGCTCGATGTACTTGCCTCTTTACCACGCGAAGCGGTGCGGAGTGAACTTGAGGCCATACCCAAGTCACCTCCTACAATAAACACACCTCTTCAAATAACATGCCAAAATAGTTAAAATACCCAAAACAATAACAACGCAAACTATGCATCAACTCGAGAAAAACCAATACTCTTAACCCTCACTCCTATGCTGTCCTAACGGTTCAAAGAGTATAAATTTCAGTTCAAAAGCTCCCAACTAGGAACCTACTAACTTTATCAAAACTTCACAAGATTCCCACTATAGCTGATTACCCATTCATTTATAGAGCCTACACTAAACCCTTCAAATTCAACTTAGAGAACCAAATTGTACCAAACTGGATAGCTGCAATTACTATAGCATAAATAATTCAATACAACTCCAAATAAAGCAAATGAAGACATTTTCATAATCTACAGGAAATTTTCAACTATCTCTAGGAAATGAAAATTTTTGATTTGGCCTCTAATTAGCCCTAAACAATAGATTTTCGAGACAGCTGCTATTGCATTTAGATTCAATCTGCCCACTGGATGATCAACTTCAACACCTTATAACTTATGCTATACAAATTCAAATTAGGCAAATGAAGACATTTTTAGCATCTACAGAAATTTCCCAACTTTTCCAAGCAATGAGAAATTATGATTCGGCCTTTAGCTAAACTTAAACAACAGATTAACATAACAGCTGTAGAAGCACACTGATTCAGTACAGTCAACAGTAAAACAAGTATAATGTTTAAACGGCTGAACAAAAATTCGAGTTCTTGGACTCTAATTAACTGTAAGACCAAAATCTACAATTTCTTCTACTACCAACCCTCCAGGAAAAGCCTCTAACTTACCCAAAATAGCACGAAACAGAGACCACTTACAACAACAACTAGCTCTGAATAACAGACATTCAGACTCTGAACAGCACACACAAAAACGACCATAATTCCCAAACAGCTAAACCAAAGCTCATATTTTTGGACTCTAATTAATCATAAGATAATTATCTACAATTTCTTTTACGGCCAACCCTCCAGAAATTGGCCATAAATTGCCCAAAACAGCACGAAACAGAGGCAACTAACAACAACAGCGAGCTCTGGACAGTCGGCACAAAAAAGGTCATATCTCCTAAATGGCTGAATGAAAAATCACGTTCTTAGTCTCTAATTAACCATGAGACAACAATCTATAATTTATTCTACGGCTAACCTTCCAGAAAATGCCTCTAGGGTCCCCAAATTGCAGCTCAAATACTAGGGTTTGCCCAACTCGAGAATTTCAGAACTTTCCCCAACTTCAGATCCACCATTCCCCCCAAATCCACCAAATCCCCCAACCCTAGAGCACCACAAACTAGCACGCCTCCTCAAAGCACAGCACACAAACCCTAGAAAGCTTACCTCTCCTTACCCAAAAGGAGGAATGAGGATGGAGGGGGGCTGCTGCTGCTACTTGAGGAAGAGGAGGAGGCAGGGAGGTGCTGCGCCTTGGGAATGAGAAGGGAGGAGGTGCTGCGCCCTAGGAATGAGGAGGGAGGTGCTATGGAGGGAGGGAGTAGGAAGGGACCAGCTGGGGGAGCTGCAGCTTGGTCAAGACTAGAGGAGGGATGCAGGAGGAGAGGATAAGGGGGCTGTTCGGTTGGTTTTAGGTGGGGAGTCGGCATGAGGGAAAAAATAAAGGGTGGGGCTAGGGTTTGGGAAAAAAATCCCCCCCACAAGGGCCCACACTGACCACCTACTAAAGCCCCTTCATTCCCCACAAGAGTCAGCCCTAGAAAAAGATTTGCAGTATTACAGCGGTGCCGTAGTTGATCCCGATGTGGGGATGATGAACACCTAATGAAGCATGCTGAGGATTTTTTAGCCTAACGAAGGCATAGGGCAGTCAGTGGTGGGTGGCCCGAATTGATTGCTATGAATATTTGGAGGGCCTGATGGGTGCAATGCAATCTGATGACAAGGTGGATTTAGACACATATAGCAATGGAGACGAGGGGAATGAAGTTGCATGTTAGAACTTGAATATGCAAACCCGGCCTCTATGTATACTACACTAGTTTAGAATCAAGCTAGTGCATACAGTGACAACATAGATAAAATAACAACTCCATACACAGTAGAATAATAATAAACTACTAGATTTAATAAGTAAATAGATAGTGTGATGACCTTATGGTCGACTTTATATTTATTATACCCTGTAGGGCTTATTCACTAATAGAAACCTAAGTGGACAACTCATCGACCTACCATAAGCAATCGACAAGGCTTGAATCCTAATAACTGACGTTATATTCAAACTCTTCCTACAGAGCTAGTGTTAATTCTTCTTCAACTGATTGATTTATTAATGCAAGGGTAAGTACATAAAGCACTCAACAAGTTATGTACTGAATGCAAATCTATTATAACTATATGCGAGCTTAATCCAAAAGAATGGTCGATATGGCTATTTTGCAATAAAACAACCTTTACAATTGAATATAATAATAGATTGAAATAAAAGATAAAAAAATAATAGCAATAATAAGATTCTTAGATATTTCTCAAGTTTGACTAGCACACAGCCTAATCCAAGTCTTTTCCTTGGCACACAGCCTCTATTCCATATTTTATTTTATAAAATCTAACTATTGTGTGAAATTTCCAAGTATTGTCTATAACCGGAGACATGGCTATTAGAATATATTTTATACTCTACAGAGGTTATGTAGGATCAAGGATACCGACTAGAGGGGGGGTGAATAGGAGGTTTTAAATTTTCTATGCTAAATTTCAAGTTTAGATATTTCTAAGCACAAGTGACAAGTTTGGCAATTTTAAATACCTAGCAATTCTAATGATCACTAAATAATTCTCCTACTAAACTTCTTTAATGAAAGAACAAGTGTATCACAAAGATGATCAAATTGCTAGTAATAATGCAATAGTAAGAACAACGCAAACCACAAATGATGAGCATGTGTATTTTATCCCGTGGTCTCGGAGACTTGCCGGTCTCCCCTATTCCACGTTGAGGTGACTTGAACTCCTTCAAGCCGGCTCCACATGCTTGAGCCTTCCCCGATCACTAGAGGTAGCTCTTCTCCGCTCCGGGTAGGCGAGCTCCTTGCCTTCACAACGATTGGGCCTTCTCACAACCTTCTTCGAGAAGATCACCAACCCGATCGCCTCCAAGCCGTCTAGGAGGCGGCAACCTCCAAGAGTAATAAGTATTGACGCTTGCTTGAAGTCAATTTGAGTGTCTAAGGCTCAATCACTTAGAAGCTACACTCAATTTTCCCTCAACTCTTCCAAAGTATGAATTTTAAGTACAAGAGTGTGGGAGATCAACTAGAGCTCAAGAGTATTCAATGAGGTCCAAGAAGTGCTGTAGATGGCAGGTGGAAGGGTATTTATATCCCTCACCAACCAAATAGAGCCGTTGCTTAAAAGTGACTCAAAATCGTGCAGAGAGGTCGGTGTTACCGCACCCATGGCCGGTCATACCGCCCCTCTGTGACCAACGGTCACTGGCGGGCAATTAATGCTCTGGACAGTGACCAACGGTCACTAGGCCGGTCATACCGCGAGAGGGTGCGGTCATACCGCATGGCCGGTCATACCGCACGTTGAAAGTTGGAAAAACAAGCTCTCTGAAAAAAACACACCGCAGGGGGGCGATGACCTCAGCCCACCATACCAAGCAGCATCAAGGCCGACCACTTCTTGAGCGATCAGCGGCCCATTTTAAACTTCTTTTGTTTTGTTTTTCAACCATTTACCCTAGAGACATTTAATAAACTATGATTTGAGCCTTGACACTATTTCTCGACGCCAAACTTGCGACAATGACCCCTCTGGGTTATTTAGCCTTGCTGCATTTATCTTCAACTTTCTGCGTCGATGTTCTCTTGTCCATTTTGTTTTAAGGCAACCTGTACTCAATGATACTCTACAAAAGAACATTAGCATCTTAAAACACCATTGTTATCAATTACCAAAGCTTAACCGGAAATTTGGGGGCCTAGATGCTTTCAATCTCCCCCTTTTTGGTAATTGATGACAATCCTTTCATGTTGTTTTGAGTTTGAGTAAAGTTTGGGTTTGCAACTTGAAGAAGCAAGTTAGACTCAAAAGAATTAATTCTAATGATATTTTGTCTTAACAAGAGAGAACAAGTAAGAACATACTATCATTTAAAATAAATTCTTTTTTTTAAAATTGAAACTCCCCCTACACATGTGCATATGAGTAGTGAGTTTTAATAGGCACAAGTGAAAAGTTGAAAATTTTAGCAGAGTTTCCTTTAGAGTATTGGAGCCAAGGATATGCACAATTAAGCAATTATGAGTAATAACAAAATATAAAGAGTATTAATAAGCAATTCAAAAGAAAATCCATAATAAACGCATTAAGAACCATCCAACCAACAAGGTTCGAACAAGATAACCATAGCAAGACGCAAACCACAAACAAGGTCAATAGCTTACAAGAAGATAAAGCACAATGAGAAATATAAGCTATCCTTGCCAACACACATAAGCTAGTCTTCATCTTCAAGCTATTCTTCATCTTCATTCATTTCTTCTCCCCCTTTGGCATCAAGTACCAAAAAGGAGAATATGTCGAGGCTCAGGACGATGAAGGAGGAGGAGGTGTGGAGAACGACGAGTCCCATAGCGATGGAAGGTCTTTGGAGCCTGCAGAGTGCGGTACTCCTTAAAAGAAGAATGGAGCTCGCCAAGGGAAGAGTCGAGAGAGTCCAAGCGACCACGAACATCTTCGACCACCTGACGGGTTTGGGATTGATACTCATCCACTCGGGCAAAGTTCCCCAACATGTCGGCTCTTAGATTTGCAAAACCACTCATCATGGCATCCTGCAGTGCTTGAAAGCTATCATGAGCCATGCCTGTGTACTGATAAGCTGGGGCCTCTTCCTAACCTTCTCTCATTTCTGAAAGGGGCTGCTGTTGAGAAGACTGACCTCGCTGACTGTGTGGACCAAACTCCCTTGGCTTATAGGGCTTGTGGGCACCCCCACAGCCACCACGGTACCCGGTCGCCCTCTTGATGATCAACATAATATATGGCGCGAAGTAGATCCTCTTACTTTTGTCTCTAGCAGACGAGTGAATCTCATGAAGAATGAAGTCTATGACATCAAATCGTTCCTTCTTCATGATTTTATCCAAGATATTCCACGCAAAGCCTCTAATCATATCAAAATTACCACTCTTTGGATGAATGGTAACCCTCACAATTTTGTTAATTAGGCTAGCAGTGGGAAGAAGGTTATCCATCTTACCAGGCCTCCTGACGCGAGCATTTGGGTCATAGAAGGAAAGCTGCTCATCCAGAGATAAAATAGGAGTACTGTGAATCTTGGGCTGACCACTGTGATAAATACCCCAAGCCTGCTCAATTTCCACCTTTGTTGTTGTGTACACTGCAGAGTCCGTCATCCAAGTAATCTCATCAAAATCATCAGAAATATGGACTGTGGCATAGAATTGGCGAATCATGTCGTCGTTGTAGTCACACTTTAGGCTCACAAAAGATGCCACATTTGCTCCATGAAACAATTCCGGCACTCCAACAAACAGAGGTATCTTCCTTATGTATTCCCAGTTAATCCACTTGTGCTTAGCAAATTCCTTGTTTAAATAAATCTCATGGTATACCTTTTGTTGGAAGATAGTTCTGAATTTATCGAGGGTTGCAGACCGAGGGAGCATATATTGATTTGCCTGGCGAAAAGAAAAGTATTTCTCCCTCTTAATCTTCCTCAAGTCCAAGGTTGGTTGAAAATCAGCAAAGCTTTCTTCTTCTTCTTCTTCATGCTCCGAACTCTCATGATCACTTGTGGCTCCTCCCTCAAAATCGACATCCATGCTATCATCCTCCTCACTGGATTCCGAAGCGGCTTTCTTCTTTCATTTTCCTCCATGAGATGTGCCAGCTAATTCTTTTATCACTTTCTTTCGGATATCAAGATCCCTTGCCCTTCGAATCTACGAGTCTTCACTGTCACTGTCAAGTGGAGTAGGTATGCCTCGACCCTGAGTGGATTTCCAGATCACCTCGCCACTGCGAGGGGGAAGGTTCTTGGTCCTTGGCATGAGAACTGAGATGATAGCAAGGGATGTATAAGAGAAATGAGGCGAAATGCCCCAAGATAGGTTAAACACACTAATGTGGCAAGAGTATGCGAGAGAACAGATTTTGGTCGACAGGGCAGTATAGGTGTGGTCATACCGCATATGGGTGCGGTGTTACCGTTCATGCGATGCTACCGCAGGTGGTTGAGGTATGACCACCTATAGGCCGAATGTCCAACATGATTGCATAATCTGGTGATATAGGTGGATCGGGTTGCTAAACTTTGCATAAGAACATTAAAGTGCATCCATCTACCTATTTCTCACAAGGTTTTCCAAAAATTTCGCATATTATTGCCACATTATGCATCTATCCCTAGATTGGAGAGGAAGGTCCTTAGGGTATGAAATTGCAAGGAAGAAGAGAAGAGGAGAGCGGGGATTGATACCTTGAATCTGATGAGCATGAGGAGAGGGAGGGATTGAAGAAGGAAGCCTTGAATCAATGGATTTTGGTTTGGAAGTTTTGGAGAGGAGAGGAGTTCTTGAGAGGAGAGAGAGAGAGAAGGGAAAGGAATAAGAGAGGAGAAGGGATAAGGAGAGAGAGTGGAGGAAGGTCGGACCGCCCTTACCCGAGCCCATGCCGCACGGCCGGTATGACCGCATGGAGGGCCGGTCATACCGCGCATGCGGTGCTACCGCTATGGGGTGCGGTGCAACCGCACTTTGCAGACCACAACGCAATAAGAATCACAAAAGAAGGAATATTGCTCAAACATGGAGATATTTTTGAGTATATCACTTGTTTGAGCATTTTCAAACAAGAGACAACCAAGGAAATGAAATTTCACGAAGAAATTAAATAATCAATCATATTTTACCTTTTTCGAGTTGAAAATACAATTTAGAGAACTAGAGGTATCTTTAATTCTAGTTCCATTTGCATGACTCAATTTGTGCCTCACTTAGATCAATATAGATCAAGATTTTGTCGTTGATAAATCCTTTAAAACCAAAATTTGTTTTATACATGACATAGAGAGGATGTAATATAATATATCTTCCGAAAGAGAGAGTTATACAATAATACAAAGGAAATGAAGTTTTAGAAAACTTTGTACTTTGTTAGACTAAAAATAGTTTATTTTCAAATAATTTGGCTTATAGAGATCTAGTTTCAATTTTTGAAGATAAGTAGCACTATTTTTGATTTTTCACGTTTAGGGGATGTGATATATACATAAAAAGCATATTACTCCCCCTTGATGTGAGACTCACTTAAAAGAACAACCAACAAGTAAAACAAAGAAACAACCAAAAAGGAGAACAACATTTAGGCCACGTTTGAGATATCTATGACATTCAATTCATTCCTCAATTTGCAAAATCTAGCCTCATCTAAAGGTTTAGTGAGTATATCCGCTAATTGATTTTCAGTTCTAATGTGACTAATTTCAATATCTCCTTTACTCACATGATCTCGCAAAAAATGATGGCGGATATCTATATGTTTTGTTCTTGAGTGTTGAACCAGATTATTGACTATTTTAACCGCACTTTCATTATCATACAAGAGAGGCGCCTTTTTAAAATTTATTCCATAATCCATTAAAGTTTGCCTCATCCATAATAATTGAGCGCAACAACTATCGGCGGATATGTATTCGGCTTCGGCAGTGGATAGGGCTACGAAATTTTGTTTCTTGGAGAACCATGAAACTAGGGATCTACCTAGCAATTGACAACTCCCGGAGGTGCTTTTCCTATCCACTTTGCAACCCGCATAATCCGAATCCGAATATCCAATTAAATCAAATTTAGCACCTTTAGGATACCATAACCCTATGTTTGAGGAATGTTTCAAATACTTAGAATTCTCTTTACAGCAACTAAATGACATTCTTTGGGAGAAGCTTGAAAGCAAGCACACATGCAAACACTAAACATTATGTCGGGCCTAGATGCGGTAAGGTAAAGTAAACTACCAATCATTGATCGATAAAGCTTTAGGTCTACCGGTTTACCTCCCTCATTTAGGTCGAGATGCCCGTTCGATGCCATTGGAGTCTTGATCGGCTTTGCATCCTCCATGCCAAACCTTTTAAGGAGATCCTTGGTGTACTTGGTTTGACTCACGAATGTTCCACTCTTGAGTTGTTTGATTTGAAGTCCAAGAAAGAAGCTCAACTCTCCGATCATAGACATTTCAAACTCCCTAGACATCATATTACCAAATTCGTTGCAAAAATCTTCATTAGTAGAACCAAAAATAATATCATCCATATAAATTTGACATACGAAGAAATCTTCATCAATTATTTTTGTAAGGAGTGTGGTATCAACCTTCCCAATTTTGAACCCTTTTGAGATTAGAAAATCTCTAAGTCGCTCATACCATGCTCTAGGAGCTTGCTTAAGACCGTATAGCACCTTAGAGAGTTTGTAAACGTGATTTGGGTGTATAGGATTTTCAAAACCGGGAGGTTGTTCTACAAATACCAACTCGGATATTTGTCCATTTAAGAACGTACTCTTTACATCCATTTGAAATAATTTAATATCGAAGCATGAAGCAAATGCAAGCAAGATTCTAATAGCCTCTAATCTAGCTACGGGTGCAAATGTTTCACCAAAATCTAACCCCTCAACTTGAGTGAAACCTTGCGCCACTAGTCTAGCTTTATTTCTAACAACTATACCATTTTCATCTTGTTTATTTCGAAAGACCTATTTTGTGCCAATTACATTATGTTCTTTAAGTCTTTCTACTAAAGTCCAAACATCATTTCGAGCAAAATTATTTAATTCTTCATGCATGGCATTTACCCAATCCAGATCATCTAATGCTTCATCTACATGAGTGGGTTCAAATGATGACACGAAAGAATAATGCTCGCAAAAAGAAGCGACACGAGATCGAGTTTGAACACCCTTACTCACGTCACCCAATATTTGATCTATTGGGTGATCCTTCGAGAGACTGTGATGAATTCGTTGAGGTAGAGGTTGGACTTGTTGCTCATTGTTCTTGTCATCTTCATCAATTGTTTGAATTTGACTTGGTGTTGCGGAAGTTGAAGGCTTGACTTGGATAGATGAGGGTTGATCATGTTTATCTACTTCCGGCTTCACATCTCCAAGTGTCATATTCTTCATAGCTTCTCTTAGGCCTTCTTCACCTACATCATCCAAGTTTTCTTGCTCTTCTTGAGAGCCATTAGTCTCATCGAATTCAACATCACATGTTTCCTCAACAAAACCTTTATTTTTATTAAAGACTTGATAAGCTTTACTATTTGAGGAATAACCAAGCAAGAAACCTTCATCGCAACGACTTTGAAATTTTGAGAGCCGAACACCCTTTTTCAAAATGTAACATTTGCAACCAAAAACTCAAAAATAAGAAATATTCAGCCTTCTTCCAACAAGAAGCTCATAAGAGGTCTTTTTCAAAAGTCGGTGCAAATAGAGTCTATTTGTTGCATGACAAGCGGTATTTATGGCTTCCGCCCAAAAACTATCGGAAGTACCATATTCGTCAAGCATTGTTCTTGCCATTTCAATTAATGTCCGATTTTTCCGTTCCACAACTCCATTTTGTCCCGGAGTGTTGGTTGCGAAAAGTTCGTGCTTTATTCCAAGTTCATCACAATAATCTTCAATTCTTGTATTCTTGAACTCGAACCATTGTCACTACGGATTTTCTTTATTTTAAAATCAAATTCGCTTTTGAGCCCTTTTGCAAACTTTTGAAAATCTCGAAGCTTCGGATTTATCATCTAAGAAGAAGACCCAAGTATATCTAGAATAATCGTCAACAATGACTAAGCAATACGAATTACCCCCAATGCTCTTATAGGTTGTCGGGCCAAACAAATCCATATGTAAGAGCTCTAATGGTCTAGATGTGGACATGATATTCTTAGAAGGATGAGAACTAGTCACTTGTTTGCCGACTTAACAAGCACTACAAAGTCTATTTTTCTCAAAATTCACATCTTTCAAGCCCACAACTAAATCATTTTTAAAAAGCTTTTTAAGTTGAATCATCCCGACATGAGCTAGTCTTCTATGCCACAACCATCCTAAAGAGGTTTTTGCCATTAAGCATGTTCGAAGACAAGAGTCATTTGAGGTGAAGTCAACTAAATATAAATTTTCGAATCTAAATCCTTTGAATACTAAGGAATTATCATTTTTTCTAGAAATAACAACTCCATTTTTAGAGAAGGTACAAACAAGATCAAGATCACATGTTTGTACAACGGATAATAAGTTAAAATTCAATGTTTCAACTAGAGATACATTAGAAATGGAAAGATCATTTGATATGGCAATTTTACCTAAACCCAATACCTTTCCTTTGCTATTATCTCCAAATGTGATCTTGTCATGTTGTCCACTTCCCAAATCAAACGTTAGAACATTTTCCTGATCATGGGTCATATGTTGGGTACATCCACTATCTAGCACCCAATGCCGTCCACCGGTCTTGTAGTTCACCTACAAAATAAAATCAAACCCTTTTAGGTACTTAAATTTGTTTGGGTCCTTGGAGGTTAGTGACCAAGGTTTTGGAAACCCAAACGGCTTTCTTTCTTTGGCCAATTATCGGGGTCCCAATAAATTTAGCAAACACTTTACCATTTCTATCTCTTTTAAGTACATAGCATGAGTCATGAATATTTTCTTTTGAAACTTTACTTAATGAACAATCAATAGCAAGATGTTCTATGTCATGACATTTGTAACGAAATTTGCCATTAGATTTCACAAAGCAAGGAGCCTTGTTCCTTAATTTCTTGTTCTTTTTAGGCACGTATCCTAATCCTTCTTTATTGTACGAACATCTTTGACTACTTACAATTTTGTTTAAGGTATCCTTACCCTTAAAACATCTATCTAAGCTTTTGTTGAGTTTATTTACTTGTTCTTTAAGCTCATTATTTTCCACAATCAAATTTTCATTACATGAGTTTGCATTATAACATGATAAATCAACTAAATCATCACATGAAGTAGATATGCTTGACTTTTCTACATAAAATGAGCCATTTTCTAGTCTAGGCAAGACATCAACAATATTACATTCAATACCAATATTTTTTGTAGATTTTGAATCATTTTTAGTAAGGAGAATTTCATGCGCTTCCTTTAGCTCCTCATAAGAGTTTTTGAGAGAAAGAAATTTTTTTCTCAAAACTTTAAATTTTGATTTCTCTTTGCCAAGATATTCATTTAAATCTTCAAGCATATCCATTAAATCATCATATGAAGGATCATCATCGTCATTTGAATTTACCTTAACATCTTGTTTACGCCAAAAACATGAAGAGGGTTTCTGGCCTACAACACACCAGACGAACACCGGGTTCAAGTGCAAGGCGTGCCAATCGATTTGTCCCTGCAATCGATTAGGAGCAAAAATTGTGAAATTCAATCAAGCCGATTCCCAGATGCAAATCGGCTAAGACAGGGAATCAGCCAAAAAAAAGCCGATTAGAAGGGTAACTAGACTAGTCGGTTATGACTAATCCGAGGGGTAAAAGGCAGATTGATTCTGAAAAGGCGATGCGCAACAAGACAGGACGAATCAAACCTGAAGAAATCGATGATGACTAAACAATCGGCGATTTGCAACTTTATTTGATCAATATCGACTTACAAAGGAACGATTATAGAACTAAAAGACTAAAAAGCTAAAACAAAATGGGCAGATGTGATTTTGTGGTTGTTGTCCCTCAAGCAGCCCTGGTGCGCCTTTTATACCTATTGGCCGATCCGAGTCCTGGTTCAATACGACAATGTAATCCGAATCGGCTTTGTAGTTTCCTATTTGGACTCTGTTTCCAAATATTATCCGTTCATTATCCAAATCCTTAGAGGCGCTTCGTGTTGTATCCAAACTCGTGTTCTTCTGTCGATTCTTCCTGTGGCTTCCAAAAAACTGGTGCAAACATATGCCCCCCATTTTTGGAAGATAACTTGTTATCTTTCAAAAATCCATCAGCTGTTCCTTCATCGGCTTCATTCTTCATTGGCTTTTTCCTTGTCAGTTGAAGAACTGTTCTAGTAACTGCTTGTTTTAATTGCGCCGTAAAAAATCTCAGTGCGTTTTAATAGCACGCGTCGCCTCGAATTCATTTCCCACCACTTTTGCTTTTCACCGCACTATATATATGCGGGACCCCCACGGTCATTTTCACGCGTTCCTACTCTCGCACCCTCCGCAATCGGCTTCCTTCGACTTCTCTGCCCTGGTGATCAACCTCTCAACTCCCTCAGTCGGCTGAATGGACCCTTCAAAGGTACTCATCCCGATCCCCGAAAGTAATAACCAGTATTATTTAGGACCGGTAGGGAACTTCGATGCCGATATGGTGATAAACGTAGAAATCCCGAGACTCCCCTTATCGGCCCAAGGTTACAACGTGAAGGAATGAGGCAAAAGTTTTAGGGCTTGGCCGACAGCGCTCAAGGGATGGAGAAGCTGGTATATTAGAGTATCGGCTCAAAAAAGAGCAGAGTGGGAGCAGATGGGCATAGCCGAATGTCTTGCTTTAAGTCTAGCTTGCCCGGAAGCCAATGAGCCCTTGGTGGCCACGGCATGCTATTTTTGGTCCGATACTTTCAATGCTTTCTTTTTCCGCCCTGGTCCTGTCGGTCCAACCCTCCTGGATGTGGCCGAATTATGCTGCCTAAGGCCTGACGGAGACCAGCTATCGGCTTATAGTGGAAGACCTCAGTACAAGCTGATCCAGACAAAGGGTGAAGGATGGTCGAAGTACATACAGCACAACAATAAAGTAAATGGGCTTGTATCGGACGAAGAGCACGCAGCCTTCCTAAACCTCTGGCTCGAGCGGTTTCTTTTCTGCGGCGCATCTCTTGGGCCAACCCAAGTGTACCAGTTGGTAGCAGAGCAGCTTGTAGAGGGCCGTCGGCTTGCTCTCGGGAAGATGTTCTTGGGCGCAGTCTACCAGATGATGTTCGTCATTAGAAGCCGGCTTTTTTCTGGCTTTGCTGAGTTCGTTGTTGGTAATGTTGGTGGCCCTTTGTGGTTTATTCATCTGTGGCTGTATAGGGTTTTTAGCCGACAGCTTATCTCTGAACCTATTGAAGACTCTGCTTTTCCTTGTGAAGACTATCCAGAGAATGCCACTCCTCAATTTAGGGCAAGCCGATCTCATGGTGAAAGGCTCATAATGTGCTCAAGTGGTGACACAAAGATTACTTCTGCTGGTCTGCATAAATATCTTGCTTTTTTCTTGGGCTTAGACAGTGTAATATTTACCCAGCAAGATTTCTTTTCTTATGATGATGCGGCCGATTTTCAATGGCCTTCTTTCCTGCACCTGGAAGCCGACAGTTCCTTGATGCCAGAATTAACATTGATGTTCTATCGGATTTTCATTTCCCCTTGCATTCTTCATGTCGGCCTGAATTCTAGAAACAGAACGTTCCAGCCTTCATACGAGTTCTACCATCCTTCTGTTTATTCCCGTCAGCTTGGTTTTGGTCAAGTGATTCCTTCATTGCCCCTACTTGATCGGCTTCAACCCAGAGCCAAGGTGAGGGATGCACTATCGGCCAACGTAGCTCTGGGAATTGCCGATGAGCTTCAGATTTCTGCCCTGCCGCGCTTCTTTTTGAATTCACGTCGGGCCAGCCATTTTACTGCTTGGTGGTCACGTATTGCTGAGGCCCTTTATTTGGACCGTGATCCATCGGCTATCATAGAAAAGTTTTTACCGGATTATCACGAGCCGACGGTAGTCTCCAGCAGCAGCGGCAGCAGCAGCGACAGTTCGAGTGAAAGTAGTTCCTCGGGTTATACCGATTCGTCGGTAGCTGTAGAGGTATCGGCTTTTCTAAGTAGCTTTTACCGCTTTCAGTCTCCATTATTCGCTGGCTAATCTCTCCACGACCCATGCAGGTTGCAACCACGCGCGAGAAGGCCACCGATGGTCAATCGGGGAGTGGGACAAAAGGCAAAAGGCCGCACCAGTCGGTCGGCTTGACCGGCTATACTTCGGGCAACCTCGGAGTAAATAGCCCGTCGCTGGAGGAACTCACAAAGGATCGGCAATCGAGTAAGTATCTATTCTTTGTTTGGTAGGAATTGTTTCTTTAAGTCCCCATCTGACTTTTTATTGCCGATTCCAGAAAAACCAAAATCCACGAAGGTGGTCACCAAGAAAAACCCTAAATGCAAAGAAAAAACTACCGAAAGTTCCTCTCAAGCGCCGGTCGACATCGTTGAAGTGAGTGTTGCTATCTTACCGTCCTTATGCACTTTTTTGATGTGGCAATACTAATCCTCCGGTCTTTCTTTCAGCCGACAACATCGATTCAGGTAGCTGGCATCTTGGCCAACCTTCAGGCACGCTCTATCGCCCACTTCGCCGCCTTCTCCAGATCGACTTCCCGCTGCTCCTCAAATCGTCTTGCCGCTTCAGCCGACTCCCAACGTGCCCACGTACGATGTGCCGACTGACCCCATGGACATGCTTGGCTTCAGCTTGGACGACCTTGATGATCCGGAAGTGCTGGCTTCGGATGACTATGTTACGGATCTCCGTAATATTATCAATGTATCCAAGAAGGCGTCGGAGATGGTCGTCCGCTCTGAGCCAAGCATGCAAGATAAGTTGAATCGGCTCTTCAACGAGGTCAGCCAACCTGAAGCGCAAATACTAGCTAACACTCAGCCGCTGAGGGATGCCATGGCCGCCGTAGAAGCCGATCTTCCTCCAGAAACCATGGGGCGATCACGGGTATGTCATCCGGACAAGCGAGGGAGGAAGTGGAGGTCGCCGCACAAGCATTGCTCAACGAGAGGCCCAAAAAGCTGATCGTCAAGCGCTGGATCGGCTAGTGGCCGATGCGAAAAGGATGAAGCAGCAGTTCGATAAGGATGCTGCTTTCTTGAAATCCACAAAGGCCAAGATTGTACAATTAGAATCGGCCAAAAAACTACTTGAAGAAGAAATGGCCAAGCTCCAAGATCGGTTGGTCAAGGAACAAGCGCAAGTATCGGCAACGGCGGCCTCCCTTTCTGATCAGAAGCAGAAAATCGGCCAAACCGTGTTACCGCACCCATGGCCGGTCATACCGCCCCTCTGTGACCAACGGTCACTGGCGGGCAATTAATGCTCTGGACAGTGACCAACGGTCACTAGGCCGGTCATACCGCGAGAGGGTGCGATCATACCGTATGGCCGGTCATACCGCAAATGGTTGCGGTCATACCGCACGTTGAAAGTTGGAAAAACAAGCTCTCTGGAAAAAAACACGCCGCAGGGGGGTGCGGTATGACCTCAGGCACTGGCAGTCATACCGCCCTTGAGCGATCAGCGGCCCATTTTAAACTTCTTTTGTTTTGTTTTTCAACCATTTACCCTAGAGACATTTAATAAACTGTGATTTGAGCCTTGACACTATTTCTCGACGCCAAACTTGCGACAATGACCCCTCTTAATAGTATGGCATCTATTCTAATAATCCGATCTCTTTTCTTCAATCACCGAGATCGGTAAAACTATAAAACGGTCCTTATACTTTATACCTGGGTTATTTAGCCTTGCTGCATTTATCTTTAACTTTCTGCGTCGATGTTCTCTTATCCATTTTGTTTTAAGGCAACCTGTACTCAATCATACTCAACAAAAGAACATTAGCATCTTAAAACACCATTGTTATCAATTACCAAAACTTAACCGGAAATTTGGGGGCCTAGATGCTTTCAGGTTATACACTTTACCCATAAGATATGATCAGTCTAATAATGTCGATCATTACATGTACCCATCTACTGCGATTAAGAAGATCATAACAAATCCTTTTCGAAACAATCCAAATAGTGACACTTCTGATAAGTTTAATCTCACTATTCCACCCTTACACAAAGCAAAAGAATAGGAAGGATTTATCGTTGAACTAGGAACAACAATTGTTCAATATGTGGAGCCACTGTGCTTAAGTTCAAGACCAGAATTTATTCCAAGATAAGTTGTACTTTGATCATATTGCACCTAGCTTTCACAGAAGTTATTTTGTTTGAAATTATTGCATATTAGATCAAATTATCAAATGTTTTATTATTTCTAGATTTATTATGCTAGCCATTTGTTATATGCCCACCTTTCCAATTGTATGCCATAATTAGTTGTCACCCTAGGTTGCATACTTATTAGTTGATTATTAATGTAGAGTCAGCATGGGTTGGTTTGGATGTGATTAGTATGTTTAGCCTTGCAACATGTTATTGATATTATTTTAAAACACAAATTCATACCTAAATAAGCGACTATGCAATATATTTTTGAAAAATTGTGTAGTATGTGTTGCCACCCAATGATGCCATGTGATGCACTTTAACTAACAAGGGTGGGGAATAATTTAGATCAGGGCAAGTGGCAAGACTTAGTGATAGGCTATGCGCAATGGACTGTGGGAGGATTTATATGATTCTATGTGTGTAGGTGTATTGTATAGTGACAAATTTTTTTGGGACATTTTCTTTGACAAGCCTATCCGGTTTTCACTAACCACAAGTGCTTTGTTAGTATACTCAACCTTCTATCATTTTTCTATACATTGTGCAAAGGTGCTAAACATTGATTGTCTTGAGGGCCTTGCGTGTTGGGGTGTCTATTGCTTAATAAGGATTGGGCTTAGTAAGAAATTTGTGATAATATAATCTACTGAAATTCTGATTCTTGTCAAGTTGAGACAATTTGTGGCAATATAATCCACTGAAATTCTGATTCTTGTCCAATTAATTAATTTCAATTCAATTATTTTCTTGTTCTATTCAATTATGAACATATATGCTTTGTCTATCAGTTCATATCAGTTGTTAGTCCATATTTGACTAGTTTGTTGAGTAAACTCTCACATATATCTATGAACTTAAAGTGTAATCAATTGTTGCTATTTTACATTAATTTGGCAAGTTTGAAATATGTTAGTAAGACTGTTAAGAAAGATTGTCATAAATTAGTCCATGATCTTGTCTCTAGTAGCGAAGAGGTCCATTAATTTAGGGAGCCCCATATATAAGAGTAAATATTTAACAATTTGAGCTTTTATTGCTAGTTAATTGCTATTGTTCATTGTCATTGTCATATTTAAATACTTGATTATCTTGAGCTGTCTTAGTGCTTTGATATTTGATAATATCATGCTACAGTCATCTTGTATTTAATATAGCAATATTATTCCTTGTTTTTTCCTTCAACCACCGTTGCGGAGGCCCTCAAGACCGGTGTGGCAGCTAGACGGGCCTTTCAGGTGGACGCTACACACTCCCTCCAGTTGATTTCAAGAGAGCATCCTCCTCTCAAATCTATAGCGGTCATATGGTAGGCGTTGGTCGTCTACGCCTCACGCCACTGATCCATCCAGGCATCCAGTGCTCAAGGGTGCATTAGATTTCTTAGATGAGGTTACATGGGATATGGCTATTTAATCTAGAGGGGATGGAGCCATCCAAACGGCTGTTTGGTTGGTGGATTAGGATGAGCTAATTTTTGTTTTGTTGGATGGATGGGAATAGATAGGATGAATTAATTTTTTGTTTGGTTGAATGGATTAGGATGGACGGGCTAGTTGTAATCAAGATTTTGAATTTTCGTTTGAATAATTTTTAGAACAAAATTTGACTAAAATTTGAACTTTTAGAAAAAATTTGAATTTTTGGACAAAATTTGAACTTTTAGACAAAATATGAATTTCTGGACAAAAAATGAATTTCCAGATAAAATTCAACCACAATTTGACCGAGTATACTTTGGCGAAATTTGAATTTAACCGAGTACACCTCTTCATGAAACAAACTGGATGAGCCTATCCGACCTTTTTTTTAGGACAACTCTATTCATCTTGAGGGAATATTCTAAAAAACTGGATGATCATATCATATCCATCCACAGGACCAAACAATTGAATGAGTTCAAATCTATGGATGGCCATATTCCATCAACCCAACCAAACTGCAACCAAGTCCTTGAGACCGGTTGTGGCAGCCAGGCGAGCCAACAAGGCCAACGCCACGTATCACATTTGGTCCAAACCAAAAAGTTGACACCCTGCTCCCCGAGACGTCGTGGTTGTAAGGCATGAAAATCATACGTATACATTTATCTTGAAAAGTTACAGTATAAATTTGTCTTAAATTTTTTTTCATAATAATATAATTTTATTAGGTTTTATAAATATATTACGTTAAAAATTAATGATTAAAGTTGTATTTTGAAGATTATGTGGATATTCATAATAATACATATTTGTGATCAGTTTTTTTTTTTCATGCGGCACAAGCATAACCAACCACTTACGCACAATTTTTTGTTTCCTCTCTGGTGCTTTAACATAGAGTACAAGGGTTCGTCGAGCCTCCAACTTAATTAGAATCCAGGTGACCTTATACACGATACTCTTGTTGATCGGATCCAAACCTAAGCCCGGGTGAGACTGTCCTAGCAAATGCTCCGTTCCCACCTCCAAACAGAGCTGGGCTTCAGCCGGCCGACTCGGTAAAATTGGGCCGAATTGAACCACACCGCCAGACATGAATTATCCCCACCCCTGACTCCAAACTGCGACAAGAGCAGACCAGAGAAGCGCAGCATGTCGGTGAAATGAAAACGGCTAGGAGTGTTCTTTGACTTTGAAACTGGCCTGTGCTCTATAGCTGTTTTGGTAAAAAAAATATAAATAAAATATAGTATATAGATATATGGTATTATGGTTTGCCATAGGGGTGGGCATTTTTAAACCGAAACCGAAAAACCGAACCGAACCGAACCAAATAAACCGAAATTTTCGGTTTTTTCGGTTTTCGGTTTGCGGTTCGGTTTTTATTATAGCACTATTCGGTTTTCGGTTTGCGGTTCGGTTTTCGTCTTTCAAAAACCGAAAAAACCGGTTTACCGAAAAACCGAATTCTCTCGCCAACCCAGTCCAGTCGCTCGCCAAGACGCAGACGCGAAGACGCCAACCCAGGCCCAGCAACCATTCCGGTCCATTCCATATTCCATTCGCTAAAGCCCCAACCCAAGACATTCCAACCCTAACCTAGTTCCCCAATTCGATTCCCCACTCCCGGCAAGGCCAGCAAAGAACGGTTTAAAGAAAAAGATGGCCTCTAAGGCCGTCCTCCTCCTGCGCTACGGTGATAGCCTCTCGGTGGTGGCCATCTCGGCGCCACGGCCGTGCTCTGCGAGGCCATCTCTCGGCTCCTTATCTACCACACGCCACCTACAACTCCTCCGCGCCTCCATCGAGCGCCACTCCCTAAGCTCGACTCCATGAAATCCGGCTCACCAATCTGCGTCTCCTCCAACTCCTCCTCCCACCCAGCGGCATCCTCGTCGTCATGCCAAGAAGATGGACGCGTCGAGAATACCATATTTCAATCCACTTTGATTTGGTAGATGCTCTAACTATGATGCATTGATGCTTGATTTGTGCTGTTGGTTGTAGTTTTTGCAATCATTTGTTCCTTGTTCTTGAGGAAACATCACGAAGAGTTATTGAGTCAATATGTGTGAATTTTAGTTGCTTGTCATTACTCATTAGTCATGTTGCTGATTGCTGTTGTTTGGTTATTTGGTGAATAATCACCCCTAATGATCAGATTGAGAACGTTGAATGTTGCTGTTGTATGTTATTTCGGTTTCAATAACCGAAAAAACGAACGAATTAATTCGGTTTATTGATTCGGTTTTTCCGTTATTCGGTTTCGGTTCGGTTTATGCATTTGGAAAACCGAATTTTTTAAAAACCGAAAAAACCGAACCGAAAAAACCGAAAAAACCGAATGCCCACCCCTAGTTTGCCATACGCTGTAGCGGTTAGCAGAACTAGTGGATGCTATGGACTGTTATTTAGTAGGTTAGTTGTAGTTAGAGTTTTTGGCCAACTAAAATTAGTGTTTGACACAAAGAATTGAAAACAATGTATTTCATACGTTTACGAATAGTAAAAAAATTCAACACAGCCTTTAACCAAAGAATTTTATTTAAAAATCAATACATGGTAACTTGATCTTATCATCATTTGAGTTTAAGTATTTGGTACTTGAATTCTAGCTTAAAATTTTAGATAATTTTATATTTTATAATCTACATTAAAGAATATCTTTGTAGTGTTAACAAAAAAATCAATTTATACATTGAATTCAACTTTCAAAATTTTGAAGCTTCAAAATTATTTTTATCTATGCTAAAAAATCAAGTAAAATGTTTCATATATTAAAAACAATGTATTTTTTTTTAGATTTTAGGTTGGACATGTCAAGAAAAGTTGTAAATTTACATCTTTTTAGTTACATATAGGGATGGCAATGGGTACTCGAAACCCGATACCCGATGGGTATTTACTCCATTAGGGTACAAATCTGGTCCAATAATCATACCCATAGGTACCTTAATGGGGGAAAACCTTCACCCGTCGGGTATGAGGGGTACGGGGGTACCCGTTCACCCGTGGGTATGATCCACCCGCTTCTCGCTTGATGAGGTGAGTGTTATTAAGTTCAATTTGTTCATCATGTCTATCAAATTTCTTCATTTCTCCAACACGATACAAAAGTACATAATCATCAACCATTAATGAGAAACATATCATCAAGTTGACATGTTAAAAAAATCAAAAAACTTGAATTATCTACACATTAATGCGGGTACGGGTTACCCGTCGGGTCCCAGATTACCGCACGCGAATGCAGTATGGGTAAATGTTATACCGCATGCGAATATGGGTATTATAGCGGTGAATTTTATTAACACGTGCAGGGTGGTGATACCCGCCGGGTATATACCCGTTGCCATCTCTAGTTGCATATTGCTTGACATTCTTGTTATAAATTTTTATTTATATTGTATTTTACTTAACATTTGAAGCAATAAAATTAGCATCTTTTTGATAGTACCATGATGTATCATAACCTTCCTGGTAGCTTTAGTTATTTGCTATAGTTTTTTTCTCATGTTTTTCCTATTTATATTGTACTTTATGTAACATAAGAATCAATTAAACTAACAAGAGGTGCTTCCATACTTTTCCTTTTCACAGTTATACAAATATTAAAGTATAAGTGAATAGTAGATGATGATTACTTACCTCTTCGTTTACTTCAAAATTTGTACAACTTATATTAAGAGAAAAAGTATTAAAGCACGCTTTAAAGTAACATCTCTTTGGATAGTACCACATTATAGGTCCTGTTTGTTTCGACTTAGGTTTTTTGGCTTTTGGTTTAAAGCTAGATTTTTGGCTTAACAAGCTTTTACACTGTCTGTTTTTAAGCCAAGGCATGTTGTTTGGCATCCTGGTTCTTTGATGGGTTAGATGGTATAGCTTATTGCTGGAAAGTTTGAAATACCCTTTAAAGTTGTAAGGACTTTTCTTATATACCGATTTATCTAATACAAATGTTTTATATTTTTTTTCACCAAATGTCTTATTGAAAAACATAGATTAATCTTGAGATCAAACTTCATTCTGAGCATAATTATTTATCAACTTGAAACTCTTACTACATAGCAATTTTGAACTCTTATCAGACTGAAAATAGCATAACAATTCTGAACCCTTGTCAAACTAAATAAAAACATATATTGAAAGGCTCGATGAGGTGGATCTAGTCATCTTTTGCCATGCCAGATCCAGCCGCCTCTACCTATGCCACGTTAGATCCGATCGCCTCCTGCAGTGCTACAATCGAATCCATTCAGCTCCACCTGCGCCACGCCCAGACCTTGTAGCCTCCCACCGCTCTAAGCTCAGGTTTGACCACATCAATCCGCGTCGCACCGGATCCGGGTTAGTGGAGGAAGGTGGCTAGGGACGGTGGAGGAGGGAGAAGGTCAGGGATGGCAGAGACCAGAGCGGCAGAGGGAAAAGACATGTCGCACAGGAGAGAGAGAAGACAAGAAGAAATGAGGAGATGGGAGAAGGATTTTTGAATTTATATGTAAGGCAACATATCCTGTACACACAGGCTTCCCGTGTACACACCATGTACACCAACTAACGAAAGTCATGAAAAATTCTGAAAAAAAAAATTATAGATATACTTCATAAATTACTCTACCTATGTATAAAATTGTAGGTTCAAATTCATTATATATTGAGAGTTAGAAAAAAGAGAATTCTGACAAGTTTAAATAAACTTGTCAGAATTTTTTCTTTTTTGTAACTCTCAATATATAATGAATTTGATCTTGAAACTTCATACATAGGTAGAGTAATCTATGAAGTACATCTACAAATTTTTTTCAGAATTTTTCATGACTTTTGTTAATTGGTGTGCACCGTGTGTGCAGGAAGCCTCATCTTGTGCACGAGATACGTTGCCTATATGTAATGGCATTTGGTGGGTAATTTTGAATACTTTTAGTGGCAAAGGATTATTTCATCCAAAAAAGCCCAAAAAAGTACCTCTCACCTGACTTTTGGCTTATAGTTATATGAAGTGATACGGACACGACAGTAAGATCATCATTTTCATTATTTGTTGCTGTCCAAGAATTCACAAATCATTTTTAAGAACCAATAACACATGCCCGAGCTAAACAAATCAATCAACAGGTGAACTAGCTCCTTAGTAAGAATTGTATTACTTGTGACATTCAGCTGCTACCTAATACATGTAATTTGATTATTCTCAGGTATGAAGACAATGTGAGAAAGTGTGAAAACCTTAGGGAAGACCAAGAGAAGCATGGACAAGACAACGTGCAAGATGTGAATGCAAATGAACTCAGTTTGACCTCCCAGGACCAGTCTTCAATAAAAACAACATAGAAAATGCAAATTGAGTCCGATTGGAGTGTTTGACCACAGCTTTTAAAGCTTACCTCATAAGCTTTCCAATGAATCCAGCCCTATCACTTAATTCCTCCTGAGCACTAAGTTATCGTCCATTCAATTCGGTGACCAGAAATAGTCCATACTTATTAGCTTTAATCAGGGTGATGTGCACCATAATTGGCCTTTGGGCCATGTAAGACGTTTAGAATAGGTCTCTACCTCTCTTTCTCCACCTCTTCTATATATAGGCAGTATTCTCATATGTTAGGGGCTTTTTGCCATTTTGTTGAACCTGCTATATGCATTGTCTTGAGTGTTCTAGCCATAGGCTGAATTATCTCTGAGATTGTGCATTCCTTCCCGTTGTTCTTGCAACCTCTTTGTGATTACAGCGCGGATTGTATTCCGCTTGACTTGGTTGAGTGGACAACATGAGGTTAGGCGAACTCCGTCTTTGCGAGTTGTTGCCATCGCATAGCGGTTGGTACACAAGACTCGTCGGAGTTTCACGAGTATCTTTGATTCTACGCCGTGAAGGTCGGCCACCCCTCGTATCATTTGGTATCAGAGCCTCAGTTGTCACGGTAGAATCTCTATCCATAGTTGTAGTTCTACTTTCATCCTGAAAAATCTAGTTGAGTTTGATTCATTACCACTATCTGAAAATTGCCTCAAAAAAATGTTGAACCTTAGTATACGATCTATTGTTCTCGTGCATTTTGCTAAGTTTTTGTCCAAGAGATCGTGTTCTTGTTGCTAAACAATTCATACTCTTTAGCGTCACGTTTTGATCCAGTATGTTCAGTTCAATGTTTTAGTTGTATCTCCCACATGCGAACTCAGATTACCATGTTCTTATGCTTGTTGGAAAGATCATAAAATTTCCTAGAGGTTTGCTGTAGATCACTTCCTCTAGTTTAGCTTATAAATTGGGCAAATATTGGGTCAAATCTTCCTGCTGTTATACTGCGATAAATCTGAAATCTGTGTTGATAGCCATTCTTTCCTTTGCGAATACATTTAACCCATTAAGACTAGCTAATCTGTTCCATAGGGCTGCACTTTGTTGTCATATTCTTTCAGTTGCAAAAAAAATCAAAAGAAAGATGGGAATCATTGTTCAAGATCAGTAGTACAGCTAGCCACAATATAAAAAAAGAAAGAAGAAAACAAAAGTGGCTTCTTACTATGTGATAAAAAAAGAGTTGCTTAAAATATTTATAATATTGTGATAATAATTTCTGTTTGTGCAATCTTGTGCCCTGTTTAAATCATTTCAATCAGCTAGCATCTTTCCATAACCATTGCAATTGAGCTATTTGTATTATCACTTATATGTTCTGCAAGCTCATCCCTTTGATTGCATTTGGTTTCATTATCCTTGTGTGTGAGTTGCTTTGTTCATCATTCAGACCCTGTGGTCAGCAACTAGGATTTGCGTTCTCATTTGGATAACTACTTAACAAGAATATATCGAGAATTCAGATTGTGTAGGGCATGCACTATACCCTCCAAGCTCCACATATAAACCCTTGTGTGTGCTTTGATCTCAGCTGTGAGTTCGCTTAACCTTACTTTGTGTTGTCTCACCATTCAAGTGCGAGCTCCTCCATCAATCAGCAAAGAGTGAGTAAGAACATCAGTGGTAAGGATAAGTGAGAATGAGTGATTTCACATATACTTGCTGTTTTGGTATCATGTTTGCACTAACCATGGCAGGTTATGAATGTATTGATCTTCCATTCTATGGAAGCAATGATCCCGAGGAATACCTTGAGTGGGAACAACAAATGGACAAGGTGTTCAAATTTCAAAACCTTCCCGAAGATAAAGAAGTGTTGCGAGCCACTATGCAGTTTGAAGACTATGCTTATAGTTGGTGGAATCATATTTTCGGAAAGAGCCTCATTACATCGTGGTTGATTTTGAAGGGCATAATGAGAAAAGAATTTGAACCACCCTATTATGAGCAAGAGCTGCTTCACCACTTAACAAGCATCGAACAAGGCTGTAGATGTGTCCATGATTATTTCAATGAGTTGAGTTGTGCAATGCGATATGCAGGTATCACCTCTACAATACACAAGAAGGCACGCTTCAAAGAGGGCTTGAATCACACGATCGCTGCTGCACTTGGACATAAGTATTTTAAAAGCATGCTTGACCTTGTGGATTGTGCAATTGAAGAGGAGAAAATAATTAAGGAGCAAGGTGAACCCAAATTTCAGCATGAGATGAGAATTGGTGAGAAGGTCGAGCATGGGACTCTCCCTTTGACCAAAACGTTAAAGTGTGTTATTCCTTTGGTACATGCTGCAAAGGAGAAGGTCGCGGTTGATGGCAAATGCATCATTGCTGGCCCGCGATTGAATGTAGTTCAAATGAACCAAAACCCTTGTCAGAATGAGAGCGATATCCATATTCAGATTGTGAATGAAATGGCACAAGAAATGAGAGGTTGTTGAGGTTGTTGAAGGGAAATTGGGTGAAATTCCTGAACATAACACACCAACCTCTACTTCTAGTGTTGTCTCTTTTCATGTGCAACAAAAAATACAAGAGGAGTTGATCAATGAACGACATATACCAATTGACAATGAAGACAAAGAGATAGGCATGGTTGGAGAAGTCACACTTTCTGTCCTATCGTTAGATCCTACAACACGAACATCATTACCTGAGGAGGATGGTAAAGGTAACAAAAATGCTATTGATATGAAAATTGATCGGGAGCACACCAATTCCAAGAACACTCATGTGCAACTGAAAATTCCACATTCTGATTTTTATTTGTTTAATTTACGTAGCATGGAATTGATTACTTGTGAAGAAGTTGTCACCAAAATTTCCAATAATGCTACTTTGTGCTATATCATGATGTTTGGTGAATCTGTTAAAATAACTTATGTTAGCGAGAAAGTTGCTGAATTTTCTTCACTAGCTAGTTTCTGCACTTATGGATACAAATTTAATTTAATTGGAGAATATGGTGTGGATAACATGTTTCTTGTTCATCAAATTTGCATTACAAGTGATGTGCTTCCAGATTACAAAACACATGAACCCCTTAATATTGTTGTTGACATAGAAACAAATGAAATTACTTCTTGCTTGAATAGAAACTTGTTTTACTCTAGCTCACATGATACTTTGGACTTGATTGCTACTAATCAAAGTAATGCAATTATAGTGCAGAACCCCCCTGTGTAATGTGATAATGTGCTTACAAAAGTCGGGGACAACTTTTTCTCATGAGAAGGGGAATAATGTGAATAAATACTTTGCTATAAATAAAACTAATCTTGTAAAATCCTATGTGTTAACAAAAAGAAGTGTCAAAACAGATGACAAATACATATATCATGCATATATATTGTTCTCTCCTAGTAGTGCACTTTCAGCTTATCAAAAGCCAAGGACGACTTTTCTTGAAGAAGGGGAGGACAATGATACGAGGGGTGTTCGACCTTCACGGTGTAGAATCAAAGATACTCGTGAAACCTGACAAGTCTTGCGCAGCCAACCATTGCGATGGCAACAACCTGCAGCACGGAGTTCGCCCAACCTCACGTTGTCCACTCAACCAAGTCAAGCGGAATACAATCCTCGTTACAATCACAAAGAGCTTGCAAGAACAACGAAAAGGAATGCACAATCTCAGAGATAATTCAGCCTATGGCTAGAACACTCAAGACAATGCATATAGCAGGTTCAACAAAATGGCAAAAAGCCCCTAACATATGAGAATGCTGCCTATATATAGAAGAGGTGGAGAAAGAGAGATAGAGACCTATTCTACCAGATCTGAACGTCTTACATGGCCCAAAGGCCAATTATGGTGCACATCACCCTAATTAAAGCTAATAAGTATGGACTGTTTCTGGACACCGAATTGAATGGACTATAACTCAGTGCTCAGGAGGAATTAAGTGATGGGGCTGGATTCATTGGAAAACTTATGAGGTAAGCTTTAAAAGCTGTGGTCAAACACTCCAATCGGACTCCATTTGCACTTTCTATATTGTTTTTATTGAAGACTGTTCCTAGGAGGCCAAACTGAGTTCATTTGCATTCGTATCTTGCACGTTGACTTGTCTATGCTTCTCTTGGTTTTCCCTAAGGTGTTCACACCTCCTCACATTGTCTTCATACTTGAGAATAATTAAATTACATGCATTAGGTAGCAGTTGATTGTCACAAGTAATACAATTCTTACTAAGAAGCGAGTTCACCTGTTGATTGATTTGTTTAGTTCGGGCATATGTTATTGGTCCTTGGAAATAATTTGTGAATTCTTGGACAGCAACAAATGATGATCTTGCTGTCATGCCCGTATCATGAAGGCTTTAGGTTTTTTTTAATCCTAGCTTAAAAATTAGTTGCTTGTTTCGGCTTTAGTTTTTTTTTTTTTAAGCTGGTAAAAAAAATCGAAATAACATAGGTATAGTGTAGCCGATTTAAATAAACGGAGACTGTACCGATCAGGTCATCACGCCACAATCCCTCCCCTTGCTTTTTCTCCATCTCCGTTTCCTGCGTCCGCCTCTCGCTTTACCTCCTTTGCATATGGTACCAAAGCGGTCACTCAAACGAGCAACACTAGTGCTCCTCCCACCCTCTCCCCCTCCCAGGCTCCCACCACCACCAAAGATCCCACCTTTCGTCCCTATCCATCCATGGAGCACCCCAGAACCGCCTGAAAATCCCTCCTTTCGCCATTGATGGCCACCCCGACTGCCGCCGCCGCGGTGTTCTTGGCCCTTTTGGCGGCCCTGTGCTCGCGGGAGGAGGGGGTCCTGGTGGCGGAGGCGGCTGTGGGGGTGAACTGGGGCACCGTGTCAGCGCACCGCATGCCGGCGCCCGTCGTGGTGGAGCTCATGCGCGCCAACCGGATCGGCAAGGTCAAGCTCTTCGACGCCGACCCTGCCGTCCTGCGCGCCCTCATGGGCAGCGGGGTGCAGGTCATGGTCGGCATCGCCAACGAGATGCTCGCCTCCATTGCGGCCTCCCCCGCGGCAGCCGACTCCTGGGTCGTGCAGAACGTGTCGCGCTACGTCGGCCGCGGCGGGGCCGACATACGGTGAGTCTCCCGCTCCCGCATGGGGCGGTTTTCTTTTCTTGGGCTCTGGCCAATCTCTCGTCTACTAGATTGGTTTAAAGGTGTATTCTTGCCATATTATTTTGCCTTGGTGACTGCAAGTTTCTGTAGAAATTGATAGGATATTTGGAGTTTTGAACATCAGTCTGGCGTAAGTCGTTGTTTGCCGTTTTAAGTTCAGTTTCTGTGGTGCAGTTGCAGGCTTGATTGCCTTTTATGGATAATTGTGCTGCTACTTATTTATGTGGGACTTGGACCGCAGACCGCACAATTCTGTTGTTTTTTGTGGTATAGTTGACTGTCTGTCTGGAGACTCTGAACCTTGTGGTTGTGTCAGTAGTTTCAGTTTAATGGTTGACCTGAGAATTTGACTTGTGCAGTCGATGACTTTCATTGTCTTGTCACGGACCGCCCTTTTCAGGGGTGCGTATAAATACTTTTGCAGCTACCCAGGATTTTAGCTGCAGGTAACCAAGTGTACATTGCTTGATAAAAGAGCAAATGCGAACATTTTATAGATGAAATAGGGGCCTAACGGCCAAGGTTTTACAAAAGGTGCGGCTGGCACCGAATACATTACAGAACACCCACAGGAAACGCTTGAGCAGATAGATCAAGGCCTCCAATAAAATAACATCGTCATCTACGGTCTTCTGGAACTCGCCATCTTCAAAGGAAATCTATGGAGGGGGAATTTGGAGCAAGGGTGAGTACACAACCGTACTCAACAAACCACACGGAAATTCTGAATATTACATGCAGGGATAAACAAAGGTAGGCACAGGTTTTAAGTATTGTGGATGCAAGTGGTAAACATTAATTTTCATTTTACATTTGAAACACAAACCATAAATAGCAATATAAATCATGGGAGGGGGGGTTATCTTGCAAAGTTCACCTTCACGACAAGTTTTAATTATAAAAGCTACAGGGGCGCAGTTACAGGTATCACCCTAGATTAACTCCGCTTCATTAACCGGAAGCACGGCGTATTCGAATACCATTGATATCACTCTGCAGAGGTGCTCAACTTTACCCACAAGATATCTACGGTCGTTGATGCCACTCGAGGTGAACATGCAACTTTTATGCATGCGGCCGGACCGAGATAATCATAGCATTTCGTTGAACTTCCCCTTTTTAGCTCCTACCCAGTAGGCTTGTTCAAGACCCGCAATATTCAGGACCCACTGGCCGTCGCGGGAGACAATTCTGAATATTGTAGATACCTACTGTTGCGTGAACCTTGAATGGCCGCACCATTCCTGCTCCGCTCCCAATATGCGATCCTTTATCTCGCTACTTCCTATAGGTATTAAAAAGGGAAGTACAATGTACTGAGCTATGTTAGGCCAAGTCAACAGGGTTGGCCGCTAACTAACTGTGGTTGAGCGGAATCAAGTTATTTTCTTTGCCCAAGACGTCGGTCCTTGAATGCCAAAGACTTAGCCAAATGACAAACCACAAACCATTGGTACCAACTGTACCACCACCATTGGCCTCGTCATCGGTTGGGGATTGGGCCGGCATCCACCTTCCGTGGTCCGCCTAATCTTTGTCCCCTCACCGTAGCAATTTATAAAATCACAAAACCAACCGAGCCATCTCTGAGATTAAGCATTTGTCTAAAAGTAATAATTGTATGAATTGCTACATTTACGAGGGTTCGATATTTTATAGCCTAAGGTTAAGAAGGAATTAAGGCATAACAGTTGGCTTAATATTTGGTTGTATCTAATCACGTCATTCGAAACTATCACATTTTCTAGTTTCCTAAAATAACGGAAATAATGCAATACAAGAAATATATATATAAATACTATAATGGAACTGGGTTCAACATGTTCAAGGAGTGTGGCTTGCCTTGCGAGGTTAAAGGTTCGCCTAAAACGAGTTGGTCGCTGTCGTGTCTGGCCTTGAACGGCTCCGATTCCAAGTAGAGTTCCAATGTCTGCTCCTGCTCCGAGATTCGTGCCAACAGTCGCTTCGACGTTAAATCTAGCGCGAAGAAATGCAAACAATAAATACACGATTAAAACAAAGCAATGGAAAGGAGAATCGAGAGAGAAGTGGCCGGATCGGAGCTCAGGGGTATTCTTGGAATTTTCTGGACTTGGTATAGCGAAACGGAGGTAATTTTTGGATTCAGTGGCTCGAAACGATCAAGAAAATGTATTTTTGGCATTTCTGGATTTTTGGCGATTTTTGTGAATTTTCTGGCATCAATAATTGATTTTTTTGGATTTTTCAATTAAAAATCTGAAATTGAAATTGAAAGAGTGTATCAGGCACTTGGGCGCCTGAGACCACAATTCGGCCTGCGCCAAGACGTATCTTGTGAGAGGTGAGATCTGGTCACGCGGCCGGAGAGCAGTGATCGACCGACGGGCCCAGCCAGATGGGGTGAAGGATGGTCGACGCAGGACCCAAGGCGGTCGGCGAGAATGGCGGCGGGCGGCGTCACGGGGACCACACGCCAGGGAGACGGGAAGTTGGGCGCTGACCGGTGGGGACGGGCTGTCGGTGAGTGAGTGGCGGCGAGAGGAGTGGCCGGAATCGAAGAAGACGACGGTGAATCCGGCGATTTGTGGTTCGGGAGCTCGGGAGAAATAGCGGGGAAGGTGGAGGAGGTGACGGCGAACTCGAGGGTGGAGAAAATGGGCTCGGGGACAGACTGGAGGGGCGTGGTGGTGGAGAACAACCGGAGCCGAAGAGGATGAGTGTGGAGCGGGCGAACGGCGATGTGAGGGAAAGAGAGAGGGTGCGGGAAAGCTGTGGGAGCTCACTACAGGGCTCGAGACGGAGCAAAATGGAGCTCGGGGGCTCTATTATAGTCTGGGCGCGGAGGAGAGAGAGGCGGCCGGGGAGGAGAGAGATGAGCAGCGGGGAAAGCACTCGAGTGGCGATTTGACCGTCTGAGCAGGGAGTAAAAGCGGATCCAGACGGCGCTTCAGCAAGGCGCAAGCAGAGAGGGGCGGAGTGTCAATTGATGGCAACGGCGGTGGCGCGGATTGAGCGAGCTTCAGAGAGAGAGAGATGAGCACGGGCAGGGGAGGGCTCGAAGTGACTGGGGGTGGACTTTTGAGCGCGCGTGACGGGGAGTAATGGCAATGGGATGGGCGGCCATGCAGCCATCATCTATCGCTGCTTCGATGGGACCACTATGCGGGCGGCGCAATTTGAGGAGGAAGACGACACCGCTTCGGTTTGGGCTGGGCGAACGCAATCGCGAAGTGGACTGGGCGAACCGGCTGGCGAGAGTGTGGACGAGCGACAGGCCGGGCGAGCATGCGAAGGAATGGGCTGGCGCGAGAAAGTGGCGAAGGACGGTGAGTGAGCTAAGCGAGGAAGAAGACAAGGGAGGAGGCGACGCGTGGGACAGGCCGGGCGAACACTGGGCCGAGGCGGCTTTTGGGCTGAAGCAGAGGAGGCGGGAACGGGGAGGCGCAACCCAGGCGGGAAAACGGGAGACCAAATAGGGAAAGCGGGATTCGGGGTTGACTTTCCCGAAAAGGAAAGTTTCAAATTTAACCGGATAAATTCGAAATAAATTCGGCAAAAATTCGAATAAATTCAAGAAATTCAGACAAAACTAATTTCGAAAATTTTGGGTTATTTCAATTGTCATTGTCATTTATATGCTCTTATAATAGCCGTATATGAGTATATGATGCTGTACTGTTAATCCTTATTTAGGTTATAAAGTTACACGCATCTACAATTTGTTTCAGTAAGATTAAAGACAACATTTGCTTTTTTAAAAAAATGAACATAAGTTTTTGGGTTCTGTACTAGTGAAATTAATTTAACTAAGGTTAAAATAAAACTGAAATGATAGTTTCCATGTCCACTTTGAGTTTTTTTTCCTGTTCTGTGTCCTGTAGCATCCGCAAAGCTTGTACAATTTGCAGCTATTACTCAACAGCCTGAAATTTCTACCAGAGTAAATGATAAGTGATTCTTGTTGGAGAATATGAGGAATTTGGAGAATATGAGGAATTTGGATGATGTTTTTGTTTTAAAGGCTTTATCATAGAAATCTTGTAAATATGGCTCACCTGTTTTCTGGCTGGGAATAGACAAACAAAGCTTGGTTAGAACATAGAAGTTATAAATGTCTTTGAAAACTACTCTAGTTAAACATACTCAAACCTTAAAATGTGATGATTATTCTTTAGAAATCATGGTGAAATGTGCTTCCAGTGTGTCTTACCATCTAATTCTTTTGTTCATTTACTAATGCACAACATGTTCGATACCAGATTCTATGTAAATGTGATGCGTACAATTAGTACTGTTTTGAGATGTCCATTTTAGCTTTTCTTTGCTTCACTTGTGGATATTCACCAAATAATCCATTCTTGCTGTAGTTTTACATTCCACTATTCCTTTGTCTGGTAAAGTTGTCTTCTGTACTATAACTCAATATGGTGCTGACTTGTCCATTTTAGTTAATCTCCTAGGAAATAGTGGTAGTTAAATTGATAATTGAGCCTGGTTGGCCCTGTCCTTTATTTGCTTGTGAGTTAATGCCATCTATATTGCATTTTTAAGCCATACTGTATATGCGTTAACATGCTACCCATACAAAAAGGTTGAGCAGTCAAAAAGGGAAAAAGGATAAACAAAGATTATAGGGTAGCAGACATTCTTTCCATGTCAAAAGAAGGAAAAGGAGAGTGAAAAGGTGTAAGACATACCTTTATTTGTGGACCATAGCCTTGATAGCAATCTGGTATGAGCTTACAGACATCAAATTCAGACGCATGTGCTGGTGCAGAAAAACCTTTTTATGTGTGAGTAGCATTTCAAGCTGGTGAGAGCAAGTATTACACCTTCCAAATGGACCAAATCAGCAAGTAACATGTTTAGTTAACAGTGTTTGTTTACCACCATGCTTGCTCTCAGTAGCTGGTAACAGCTGTTGTTGCGTACTTTACTGTGGCTCTTCTCTCCCTGTACCTGTTTATCTGCATGTAAGCTCATACCTAAAGGTCCTCTTTAATGCACCAGTCCAAGCGTCTAAATTGGACAGATGCTGATTCAAGCTCAGACCAGATGGCTCTAACCCTTTATATGTTTGGCATGGTTAGTCCTGCACTGTCTGTATTTTTTAAGTTTTCTGCTGGCTTATATACATATGTTTGCTACGCTACTTTAGAACATTTACATAAATTTGCATGGCTAGTACTTAGTACATCAACATTGGCGGTAGCATTGTACCAAATAGATTATAGATGACCTATCAAATTAATGTTGTTTCAATCTATTTTGTGGAAGAGGTAGCAAGAGTAACCAAATCTGTCATCCAGGAACCAAAAAGAGCTTTTATTAACTGCTATTGGTGAGATTAGTAGAACATGATTTTAGTTTCTATTCAAGATCAGCTTCGTAGGAGGACCTTGAGTACAATTATTCTCTCTTTATGCTAGTTATCCTGTTCTACTTCTATCGCAAGAAGATTGTTATGTTTCAATTGTCAAGGACTAGAGCAACTTGGGTTCAAATTCAGATGCAATATAGAATGCATCTTTTTTCTTGATTGCTAATTATGAGTATGGGTTAAAATATGAAATGAATATGGTATGGGTTAAAATATTGTACATAACTTTTCTCTTAGTTTTGTTGCTGTAGTGTCTATATCTATGGTATTTCTGTTCAAGCTGTTTTCGCTGCTGTAGATGTTTTTTTAAGCTGTTTGGTTGTTTGCTATGTTAGAATGCTAATTTTGTTGATGTGTTTGCTTTTGTTGTATCTTTCTGGTGATAATTTTCCTCTAATTTAAACAGATATATTGCTGTGGGAAATGAGCCTTTCCTGACAAGTTATCAGGGACAATTCCAATCATATGTTCTTCCAGCAATGACCAATATTCAGCAATCATTGCTGAAAGCTAATCTGGCAAACTACATAAAGCTAGTTGTCCCATGCAATGCTGATTCTTATCAAAGCTCCTCTGTTCCATCGCAAGGTTTATTCAGGACTGACCTGACTCAGATTATGACCCAGCTCGCTGCTTTTCTCAGTTCAAGTGGGGCTCCATTCTTGGTCAATATCTACCCCTTCCTCAGTCTTTACCAGAGCTCAGACTTCCCCCAAGATTATGCCTTTTTTGACGGATCTAGTCATCCAGTAGTTGATGGCCCAAATGTGTACTACAATGCTTTTGATGGCAATTTTGACACATTAGTTTCTGCTTTGAGCAAGATTGGCTACGGACAACTACCAATTGCAATTGGTGAGGTAGGTTGGCCAACTGAAGGGGCACCTAGTGCAAACCTGACTGCAGCAAGGGCATTCAACCAAGGCTTGATCAGCCATGTTTTAAGCAACAAAGGAACTCCTCTACGTCCAGGGGTGCCTCCAGCCGATGTATATCTTTTCAGTCTACTTGATGAAGAGCAGAAGAGCATACTACCTGGTAATTTCGAGAGACACTGGGGAATTTTCTCATTTGATGGACAGGCCAAGTACCCACTGAATCTTGGACTAGGCAGTCCGGTTCTGAAGAACGCCAAAGGTGTTCCATATCTTCCACCACGGTGGTGTGTTGCGAACCCTGGTCAAAATCTTAACAATGTTGGGAATCACTTAAAGCTTGCTTGCACGATGGCTGATTGCACCACTCTCTACTATGGAGGTTCATGCAATGCTATTGGGGAGAAAGGCAACATCTCTTATGCTTTCAACAGCTACTATCAGCTGCAAAAGCAGGATGCTCAGAGTTGTGATTTTGATGGACTTGGGATGATAACTTACCTTGATCCATCGATTGGTGTCTGTCACTTCCTTGTTGGTATAGATGACAGTAGGGTGCCTGCAATCTCTTATCCAGACAGCTCTTCTCGGGTTAGCTTCCGCTTGTGGATTTTGACACTCTGGGTATTTGTGTGGCTTAAGATTGCGGGTTCTATCTGATGTCGAAACAGCTCTCTTGAGCACGATTTGCATGTCCTTGTGAAGTAGCTTCAATTCGTGGCTTCTACTTTTAGGAAAGGAGAGGCATTGGTAGATGTATATTACCATTAGCTTGTTCTTGGGATTGTGCTGTCCAATTCTTCAATTCTGATCTATGCTCGTCCGGATGGCCAAAAGCTTCTCTCTAGATTGAAATGAAGACGGCCTTTTAAATTCTGATTTCATCTTTCTTTCTTTCTTTCTTAATATATCAGGAAAGTTTTAGATGGCATTGACATCCTTACAGGTAATTTCAGGTGATCCATCATATCTTCTTGCGCTGCAGGTGAGATGCATGCGGCACACCATCTGGGAGGCTTCATTGGCCCAACATTCATTAACGCCAAAGTGGCAAGCCATTCTTTTTGTGTGGCCAATTTGGTTGCAAATTGTGAGAAAAGATTTGCGTCTGTGATAAGCGGATTATGATAAAAAGAAAGTATGGTATGCTATAGTTGCTGTTACAAACTAAGCAATTGCCATGGAAACTAAAAATTACCTAACTGGAGAGAAAATGCGATCGGATCAAACGGACCATCATCTTCCGTAGTCGCTCATTCAAGCCGCCGCCATTACTTCATCCAACTTCCATTTGCATGTGTTTTGCTATCCTTTAGCACGATCTCTCTTGCGATGTCTGACACATTAAGCAGTCAAAAAACATTATTTCGACAAAGGTTATTTTGAATAATTTTTTGGCAAACGTCATTTCATTTTCACACCGGCGCAGCTCTGGCTGTAGGATCCGTCGAGGGACAAATGCCAATTGTTACTTGTTAGACCGCATCCAAGCTTTATGATGGGGAGCACACACCCAAGCAGGGAAGTGAAAAATGAGCTCCAATGAGAGACTCCATCAGATGTGGTGATGCGGGTGTCTGATCTTCTCGACGTAGGATCATAGATAACTCACGTCACCCCACGATTTTCTAGCCATGCACCCCGCCAATGCATAGAACTCACATCTCTTAGGGAAACATCTAATTCATCATTTTACATTACTGCTTTTCATTCCAATACTCTATGTACCAATGTATCAACCATTTCTGCCTTATTTCTTTCGACAAGGAAAACCTTTACTTGGAGTTCATCACTAATCCCTTTACTTTACAAGTAGGGTTACGATATTGCACTAAGTAAACTCATGGCTCCTGACTTCCTTGATTTAGCATTGGCGTTGGGACTTCGACAGGAACAGAGTTGAAATTGACTTGAGCCAACGTGATTGCTTTCCGTTGAGGGCATTTATTGGCACAATGCTCAGGTTTGTGGCAATTATAGCAGAGTCTAGGGTGAACTTTCTTTCTTGAGCATTCGATGATTGGAAGAGTATATTTACCTAGACGCCTTCTCTTCAATTGGTTCTCTCGGCAAATTTCTTTTGCAACTTCACCGTTCACTATTGGCGTTATGTACTTGACTGTGGTAACTTCCGGTATATCCATGGCTATAGGAATTATTCGTTCTCTCTGTGGGCATCGGTTAGCGTAATGGCCTTTTCTGTGACAGTTGTAGCACTCAATGCCACTCTTCTTGTGATTCATTACTTCCTGATTCGCGACACATCCCCTAGCAAAACGATCTTCTTCACCAAACAAGGGACCTACTGTGGGTGATGGCCACTTACTGGTTTCTTGATTAAGGTCGACAGCTTCAGGAGGGTGCGTTTTTATTTCTCCAAAGCGAATGCACGCACGATCTTCTAAATTGTTTGGTTGACAGTTCTTCATAGAAAAATGTCTAGATTTCAAACAAGGTGCAGGGGTAGCGTCCTTTTCTGAATGCACTTGTGATTATACCATTCCTTGGTGGAGCAAAGAGATCATGGAAAGCAGCAATAAATTCATTCTAAGTGATATTCTGTATTTACTTCATCATTGCCCGCATTAACTGAGTCTGAATAGCCAAAAACTCTTTGAAACTCTGCATATTTATCGATATTGACGGTTGAAGAGTTGATCCATCTTTAGATTTTCCATTGAGTTGATTTTCACTTCCACTAACTCCATTGCTATCACTATTCTGAACCATCTGCTTAATTACCTTAAAAAGGTTAGGGAAGAGGGAAATAGCATAGGTAAGGAGCAAGAATCTTAACACAGGGGAGATAGGTTTAACCCAATAACTTAAGCAATCAATATTAATAATTTGGTATGGTTGCTTATATAAGCCTAAAAGCTTTGCAACACATACTGCACACCCAACAATCAAGAAGAACCAATTCAACCTATACACACAAAACTACCGTCTACATGGGCGACACTCCTATCTTAGGAAACACGACTCTCACACATGAGTCTCAACCGGCTACTTGAAGCACTGAGCCTTCTAGCTCTTGATACACCTCATTGATCCGCTCTTCCATGAGTTTGATGATTCTTTCCTTCGTGATCTTTATGGTAGTAGCAGGCACTAGATGTTGTCTCCTAAGTGTGGTATATCGTTTCTACTCAAGATAACTCAGGTAAGTTTTTTGTTCCATTCAGCAGAGGTAAGAGAAAGAGGTTTCAACAAGGGACAAGAAAGAATTTTTGGTAAGAACCGAAATAGAAGAATGAGATAAGTCAAGAACACATTATTCTTCTAGGTTTGATCTTTTACTTTAGAAAATAATTTTGAAGGACCTATAGGGACGATCAAACTATCTAGGATCAAGACCTACAGTCAATATGGCTCTGATACCACCTCTGTCGGGACCCGAATATGCAAATCCGGACCCTCTGTGTATACTGCACTAGTCCAGGATCACACTAGTGCACACAGGCTCAACATTGGTGAATATCACAATCATACTGTCGGTGTTTCGTATAACCGGCCGTAATTTTGTAAGTGTAGGGGGTTGCGCGTCCCCTCTTCTCGAATGGTTAGACCAAAGAAGTCCCAGATTTATACTGGTTCGGGCTGAACGTCCCTACTTCCAGTTCGTGGTGGCGGTTTGTATTGCCTTGGACGTTGAAGGTAAACAGAGGTTACAAAGGGAGGCTAAGGACATGCCCTTAGCACTCGCTCGGAGGGAAGAAATCGGGAGGACTTTCCTAAGCCAGGCGCCGACCCGGGTCGGGGAACTCAGGGCAAGCCAAGCGGAGGTGAATGAACGCGCGTGGGTGCGTGTGAAGGAAAAAAATCTATCCCCCTCTCCGAGAGCCCTGCCTCCCTTTATATAGACGGAGGGGGCAGGTTACATGAGGATTTGAAAAAGAGGTAGGGGTACGCTACGTCCGGGCGTCCTGGTCTTCGGTCATGATGACTGGCAGGCTCCTGCGCTTCCCATACGGGGTTGGTAGACACAACGGGCGGCGCCCTTTTCGGAGGGCACGCACCTGCCTTCTGAGCGTCTGTCAGATGTTGACGTCTTGAGAAGACGGGTGCTTTAGCTGAAGCCGCCCTCTGGTTGCCTTGGGAAGGAACCATCCGCCCCAATATAGCCGTTATGTCCGTGCGGCGGTGACCTGCTCGGTGTAGACTGCTAACGTGGCAAAGACCGCGGGGCTGAGGCTTGCGGGGACCCTGGTCGGGGTCCTGGTTGGAGCCCGCGGAGGCACTTGACGTGGGGACGGGTCGGAGTAGGAGCCTGCGGAGGCGTCGGCCCCGGACCGATCGGGGCTGGCGGGAGCGCCCAATCCGAGGTTCGGCCGGAGCAGTAAAGGCGAGTGATTCTTTGAGATCTAGGGGGACCTTTGATGAGGATGCGGTCCAATGCGGCCCATTTGGCATCACATTCAATGTCAGCGATACCTCCCTTCAGTGAGGGACGAGGGCCATGGCAGTTTCATCTTCCGGGTTTCCGTGCTGTTGTTAGCCTGGACTCCGAGCCTAGATAACTCGGGGAGATACGATCTTGAAATAGATGTATACTTTGCTGCGGGGTACCCTGGTATGGGTATTCGTCAGTAGCCCCCGGGGCCGTCCTGAAACGCATGCGTTCCGGGAGGGACCTTCCGTTTTCGTCTAGTATGGTCTTCTCAACAGCGCGACGTTGTATGACGAAGCAACAAGCTTTCCTGGAGATGTCCATCCTGCTTGGTCGAGTCCGACCAACTCGGTCGATTGGTTTCGACTGGGTGCGCATGAGCTCACCCGGTGGGTGTAGCCCCCGAGCCCCCGAGGAGGTCGTAGAGCTGGTCGGGGGGTTACTCAGGCCAAATGAGTCCGACCGACTCAGTCGGAGGCCCTAATGCGAGATCATGTCGGTTGGCATGGGTGCCTTACGCAGGTCGCTTGCTTCTCGCCGAAGCTAGACACGGCCGTGGTCGGCAGGGAGGTCCAGATGCCTTCGCGAGAGGTTCTGGTTCCTGAGCGCTGGTTTTACGTCATAGCTGGACGCGGCCGTGGTCGACAGGGAGGTCCAGATGCCTTTGCGTGAGGTTCTGGTTCCCGAGTGCTCGTTTTACGTCATAGCTGGACGCGGCCGTGGTCGGCAGGGAGGTCCAGATGCCTTTGCGTGAGGTTCTGGTTCCCGAGTGCTCGTTTTATGTCATAGCTGGACGCGTTTGCGCTATTTTTACGCCGTAGCTGGGCGAGGGGCATTCGTCTCGAGTCCTCGTCGGGCGAGGCAATCTGCGAGAGGAGAGGCCGCTGTCGGTCCCACGTGTACGCCCCGTCCGCAGGTGTGGGACCTAGAGGGGGTGAGCAGACGCGTGTTTGCCTACGTCGGCCGAACACCGTGCTCGTGGAGCTGCTAACGGGTTATCCGAGTGGGCCCTGGAGATCATGTGACCTCCGAGCGGACGATCCCTACGTCGGGTGTCCGACCCTCTGGGGGCGACCCATAAAAAACCTTTCTTTACTCAATCCCGTATCGGATCCCGAGCCGTTCAGAACTTTCGGCGCATTGTTGTCATACCCTTCGGGGCTCCATGAGGAGAGTTTGAAGTATGGTCTCGGATACGAGCTAAGGCGATTGGGTCGTCTGCCAACCCAACTAATGACCCTCCGAGGGTTCGCCTTGGACTTGCCCCTCGCTCGTTTGCCTGTTGGGGTCGGCTAGGGATCCACTTGGTGGATCGTGCCTTTAGGACCCGCGGCCAGGTCTTAATCGTGTGGCATTCAAGCCTTCTTGCCACCTCGAGGCTACTAGGGCCTGGTGGGCTTTTCTTCCTACCTCGGGTCGGTTTGAGCCGACCCGGAGGCGGTGATCAAGGGGTCGCGGGTCGTTTCGCCCGGAGCGATACCCCGACGTTTCTGCAAGCATTGAATGTGCGCGGGAGTTTAAATGCGAAACGAAATGATCGGGGGCGATGCATCTTACCGGCGACTTGAGGCTTGTAACGGGCGTGTGATGCTTTGATCGAAGCGACGTCTGCTTGACCGGCGGGCGATCGGTGGGCGCTTGTCTGGCTGGCACGTGCTTCGATAGGCATCTGCAAACTTGGCGCGACGAGCGCTAGGGTAGTTTCCCACCGTTTGCCGTTGGCGCTTCCTGAAAATGTTATAGACTGGGCCGAGGGGGTTACCATTGCGGAGGAACCAAACGGCCAGTCAGATTCGTACAGGCATGGTTCGATATGTTGACACCTTTGGGAAGGGCGCGAAAAAAGAGGAAGGGAAAGATCTCGGGAACGAAATGTTCGTCTATCCGAGAGCAAAAAGGTTCGCTTGCACTCCCCACAGGGCGGGATTGTTCCCGACCAGCCATGGGTCGCGCCACGCGGGTACTTCCTTCTACCACGAAGCGCTACTTCGAGGCCGTAGCCGCTGGGGCGTAGGTCGTAGCGTTCGGGTCGGGGGAGTTACCGCTAGGGAGAGCCAAGTAACCGGCCGGGTCACCCGACCCGTGGAAGTGTGCGAGTTTGTGGCCCCCGAGCGGTGTGTGGGGACCAAGCTTGTGGTTGCTTCACAGCGCTCGGACTCGAAGTGGAAAAACAAATGCGGATAAATTCTTAAGGAAAAGATCGCCTTAACTTTTATTTTGGATGCAGGAGGTGTTGCGGCGGCCGGGTCCTTTGCTTATCCTTCCGTCGGAGCGGCTTCAGCCATGGGGTTCCCGGTCCACTCGGGGCCACGCATGCCTATCCAGCGTTGCCGCAGATCGGCCGTCGCGCAATCGGCTTGGGCCAAACGAAATCGAAGGGTCGCCTGCGCTTCACACAGCTAACACGGCGTCCTTCGCCTCAACCGTTACGTCGCATTTTAATGCGAGCGAGGTGGGACACGAACGCCGTCATCACGCGAGACATCACGGGTAATGCCGTGCGGGCGCGACGCCCGGGGCGATTCCACTTCGAGCGCTCCGCCCCGGCCCTATAAGTATGGTGCTGGGGGCGAAAAAGCGAGTATGCACAGTTCGCCTTCTCCACCTTCCCGTTCTGCTTTTGCCCTTCATTGAGAGAAGAGGAGAAAAATTAGAAAACAGGAGCGCTGATGGTGAGTGGCGACGATGATCGTAGGGCCGGCAAGCGGGAGGCAGTGGCGGATCCTCTAGGGTCAGGCCCCAAGAGATCCTGTGCTGCCGACCAGCCGTTGATGCGTGCGAGAAGGGGAGGGCTCGTATTGCCCTCGTCGATCTTCCGCATTCGGAATCCTCGTCCAGAGTGAGTCTTCTTTATTTGTTTTGGCGATGACTTTGGTTTTCCTCTTATTGCGAATGTTGAATTGTTTGCTGCCTCGACTAGCGCTGCTGGCTCTGGTTCTAGCGAACCATCTACCATGCCCGCGCCGGCCACCTCAGTGGGAGAGGTGGATGCCACCGCTCTTACGATGAGGGCGCAGGCAGCCAGCATGATGGCCGCGCTGACGCGGCTGGATGCTTCCTTAGCGTCGCAGGCTGCAACGGTCGCCGCTCGGGGGGCGGAAGTGCTTGCTCAGCAAGCACGGACCCGGAACGCCGAGGAGGAACTAGCGCGAGCGCGCGAGGAGGTAGCGGCGGAACGAGCTCGTGTCGCCGCCCTTGAGGAGGAGCTCGCCACGGCGCGCGAAGACGCGTCATCGCAGCGGGCCCGAGTTGATGCCGCCGTGGAGGACCTCAGCTCGATGTACGCGGAGCAGCTAGCCTCGCGGAAGGGGCTCCTCTCCCTGCTCCGCCTAGCCTTCGAGAACATGGGCAGGAGCCTGGAGCCTTTAGGGGTGAGGCTGCCGGAGCCTCTGGAGCCTACTCCGGCGGGGTACGCCTTCCGCCTTAACCAGGCGGCCGATGCCCTCTCCGACCGCCTTTATGCCCTGCAGGCGTTACGCTTTCGCGGGGTCGGCCGCCCTCCGCGGCCGTGGCGAAATACGTCTTTCTTTCTTCTGCGCCCGTGTGGCGCGTCGCCGACACGATTGCAGCCGTTGTCGGGATTGAGGGGCCGCGACCAGCGCGCGGCCAGTGCGGCCACGCGGCGGAAAGGTGGCGAAATTTGGTGGCGTCTTCGAGCGGCGGCGGCTCGGCAGCGACACTGCTGAGGGCGACGCCGATGATGGCCTAGAGGCGGCGGCGCCGTGCCCCCTTCCCCTTTTTTGTAATATCGCTGCGCATGCCGCAGCTTTTGGGGATTTTGCCCTATATTGCGCGTTTTCTCCTTGGTGACGAGCGCTTCGTCGGACGACCGTAGCCTTTAGGAATTCTCTAAGGTTGTATGGACGTAGGGCCAGAGCGCTAACACTTCAAACGAAACGCAAAAATCGCGATGAAGCCGCCGGCCCAGAGGCGTGCTCCAAACCGATAAAGGACTGCCCCGTATGGTCATCTCTTTTCACCGCGAAGTGCTACTTTGAGACCGTAGCCGCTGGGGCGTAGGCCATAGCGCTCTTGGCAAAACGATTTACCATTAAGGTGGGTCGCGATGTTCGGTTGGTGCGCGATCTCAGACGGCCATGCAGATGGGCAATCCTCCGGCGACGCCGACGGCGCCTGTGGTGTGGTCGATGCGTTGCGCCAGACCTTGAGGGTTTTGCCAAAGTCGCGAGAATAAGGATGAAGTTTTAGGGATAAAATCGCCTTAACTTTTCGATATTCCATCGTTGGGTACAATGGTGTGAGCCGCCCAGACCGTCCTCTGGGTTATTTGAATGTCCGATCACCCTTATCGGTTTGGAGGTTAGCAACGGATCACCGATGGTGCTCACAAGTGCTAACACCCAAGCCCAATTAGGACAACAACGATTCCATTCAATAACTCGACAACAATCCCTTATTCCCCGGTATGCAACCGAAACTCGCCAGATCGCCAGATACCGGTTTCCATTGCCATATCAAACCAATTCACATAAAGGGGCAACGAACCCAAAACTTTACTACCGAGACACGCATAGCGAAGCACAACAAACAACACCAACTCAAGCACAAAGACAAACCGGACAACCACACAACTAAATCAACACATCTAGCATACTAGAAGCATATAAAACATGACTAGACAAAGAAGATAAAAGTTCGAAATTTGACATGACGCCTCTAGAAGTACGGACATCCACTCAAGCAGAGCATAAGAAACAATTGTCTAAACAATTATATCACAACCACAACCACAAGCATAAGGATCAACATAGCTAGAAGCAACACTAAACATGAGTTAAGCACGAGAATACAACAAGGTTCAACAACGAAATAGACAAGTAATTAAACATAGCCATGACATAGATTTGGGAGCTAACTATACAACAAAATGACATACAACCAACATATTAAACCAAAAGTAAGACATCTCCGAAGTGTCCCGCCTCGAACACTTCCGGCGTTTCTAACGTCGAGCCTAGCCTCTATTCGTGTCCCGCCCGACCACCGAGAAGCAAAACGGGCAGAACTCACACCGTGGGTCCTCACCGAAAACCACAAAGCGAAGCATGAGTACAGAAGGTACTCGCAAGACTTACCCGTGGTCCATATATGACCGACTCGAAAGGATATGCATTTGGATGTAGCAAGGAATAAGCTTAAGGTAAAAGTGCAGAAAAGCTTACTTTGTTGCATAATCAAATTCAACTACACAAATTTCAAATTTAAAGCATTTATGGACAGCACCTATTACTAGAGTGAGAGCTGAATTTAAACATTAAAGAGAGCAATTAAAATCATGAACAAGTATCAACATCAAGTAATCCAACTATTTTCAATTTAAGTTATTACTACGTTGAAATGTCGGATGATACAAGTGTGCTCATATCCGAGAGCGCGGCAATTCAATCGCTTATTCACCTGCAGGGATCATCAATCGCACGACATGTGCCACAAGGAACCTCATGTCAACCCTCCTCCCATCCATATCTACTCGTTGAACCATCCTCATGCGGCCGAGCACCTAGCAACCTACCTCGAGCGGCTCAAGCCTCGCTTAGCCCTCAAGAGTAGACCTAGGCCTCGCCTCAACCACGCCCAATCGCATGAGGGCATGACCCATCGAGTAGTATGCCATGAAAGGGTGGCTTACCGTACCATTATATCGGGCATGCGATCAACAAAGTGTACTCGATCAACATGGCAAACAACGGATCGGTCCTTAACCAACACAAAGAGACTACGACATTTGAGTCTTCATACCCAAATGATCCAACCCTCTCGCCCGGTCTCAATTTTACATTTCAAACATAACCATTTCCATTTACAACCCAATAGTGTGAAATAATTAAACTCAAGTGATGGAACCTTCCACCACTTGGCCCATACCCGACATCTAAGCAAACTAAGTATGGACACAATATAAATAACCACGTACTAGTTCCAAGGAAGGTATTCAACAATTATCAATGGGTGAAAGTGCAGCAATTAGGTTCTAGTCCTATCCCACATTTCAATTCCTAATGCAAGACATAATCATCCAATAAGCAAATTATTCGCTAAAATACAATCGTATAAGGTTAAACATGTTTAGGTGCTTGCCTTGAACTTCTGCCGGGTTCTCAACGACAATCGTCTCACCGGTAACCCCTCGGTCACCGCCGCGTTAACCATCAAGGGTTCGTTTCTCTACGATCACAATGTATGGAAAAGAAAATGAGATGCATGCAATGCATATGAGATGAAAATACCAAATGCATCACCCAAGCTAGCTCCAGAAGTGCAAACATTCAACTCAATTTAAAACTGAAAACACAATTGCTAAACTCCACTTCTATTTTATAGCAAAATCTGAAAATAACAAGCACATTCCTCTAAACGAGCATAACTTTTATTTGGCTAATCCAAAAATTAACTTCATGGACTCGAAAAGACCACAAGAGGGTGATCTAACTCTACCATGCATCAAAACAATCAGAAAACAAATTTTAAAGTTTACAATTAAACTATGAACATCAGCCCCAAGTCTGAATTTTCAGAAAAACTGAATTCAGGACAGCATTGATACAAATGGCCATAACTTTTTGATCACTAAACCAAATTGAGCAAACTCAGATCCTAGATGACCACAAGACATAAACCTACTACTTAGCTTTGGCCAATCATCCAGATTCTGCTCAGAGAATTCCCAGTTTGGCCAGGAACAGAGGGCAGTTTTCAGTGTTCAGAATTTTCAAAGTTTCAGACAGCATGCACAAAATTCAACATATAAATTGCTATACTTAATGGAATTGAGTAAAGGATGACATTTTGACAATCTACACGAAATTTCCCACAACTTCATAGGCAAAATTAATTTCTAATTCAGCCTCTAACAATTTTTAATTCGCACCACAAGTTTCAGCTACACAATATCCGCACTTTCAGAGCAGCATGCACTAAAATAGACATAACTTTCAGCTGGATTAACTAAATTAGGTGATTCTAGTTGGCAATGAAAGATAATTTGATTACTCACAACTTTCTCTACAGCCAACCTATCAGGAAATACTGGCAACTAGTTCGAATCAGCCAAGAACAGGATCTACAAAACCTGCTCGAAAATCTGAAACTTGCCTCAAACCCTAGAATGGTTGTTCCCCATCCAAAACCCAAATCCTTACTCACCCAAGCCCACAAATCTACCATTGCAGCGCCCAAAACCAGAAAACACCAACCCTAACCCTAGGGAGAGCCTCACCTCAAGGAAGTGAAGAAGGAGAAGGAGGAGGGAGCTGCTGCTTGGGAGGAGATGTTGGAGCCTGTTGAGGAGGAGCTGGCTGCTGCTTGTGGGGGGAGGAGGAGGCGCCACCAGGAGAATAGCAAGGCTGTGGAGGACGCCTACGGGAGGTGCTGCAATGGGGAGCTTGCTGCTTGGGAAGAAAAGAATTGAGAAGGAGATGGCTGTTCGGTTTGGGGAAGGAAACCAGGGAAAAAAAATGATGCTGGCTCCTTTGGTTTAGGGTTGGCCCAAGGCTGATTTGGTTTGCTACCCCCAAATTCCTTTTTGTATTTTACTCACTTAACCCCACTAGGAGCAAATGGCTAAGTCCTAAAATTTCAGCACATGGATTCAATTTTGATGGTATGTTTTAAATTAGCATTTGACGAAAATTGTAGTTGCACACTGATATTTCTAGCTCTCAAACTCTGCTGAGTTTGGAAATTCTTCTAAGTGGCAGTCTAGAATACTCACTAAGTTGGAAGTTGATCTCAATTGCGGCCAAAACTTGGTTGGCGCTAATGTTAGCCGCATGAAACGAATTAACAATTGGGGGCCATGACAAATCCTCCCCCCATAAGGGAATCTCGCCCCGAGATTTGAAAATAAGAGCATAGATGGATACAATCTATGTGGACAATGCAGCCACATACGAATGATATGGTTTTAATTGCGAAAAGATTGGATGGTAGCACTTACATAGCATGGAGGAACTCGGGATACTCGACTTTTAAACGGTCTTCCCGCTCCCATGTGACTTCATCTTCAGTGTGATTGCTCCACTGAATTTTGTAGAATTTGAGAGTCCTCCTATGAGTCTTGCGTTCAGCTTCATCCAAAACTCGAATAGGATACTCTTGGTAGGACAGATCGGGCAGGACCTCGAGTTCATCTACTTCGAGATGTTCAAAGGAAATACGGAGGCACTTCTTCAATTGCGATATGTGGAAGACATCGTGGACCATCGCTAGAGCGGGAGGAAGCTCCAATTGATATGATACTTGACCACGTCTTGCAAGGATCCGGAAAGGTCCTATGTATCAAGGTGCAAACTTTCCCTTAACCCCAAAACGATGGGTGCCCCGGAGGGGAGATACCTTCAGGTAGACATAATCACCAATGCTGAAGGAGATAGGTCTTCTACGACGATCAGCATAGCTCTTTTGTCGGGATTGTGCTACTCTCAAAATTTCGTGTATGGTCTTCACCTTCTCTTCTGCCGTCATGACTAGTTCAGGTCCAAAGAATGGACGTTCCCCACTCTCGGACTAATTCAGGGGTGCCCGACAGCTGCGACCATAGAGTGCTTCGAAAGGAGACATTTTGATGCTGCCCGGATGAATTGTGAGCAAGGAGTTGTGGGCTTCATCGAGAATCTTTCTTCTCAACTCTTGGTCTTTAGGGACGACTAGACGCTTGCCGAACCATAAAGTTCCACAATCATCAAGATGGAAACAAGTAGCTTGGCCGAAATTCAACTTGTCACGTATTCGGGCAATACCCGTGCACCAGCAAGCTGATCAAAGAGGATGTCAATTCGAGGAAGAGGGTACTTGTTCTTTATGGTGACTACGTTCAAGGACGATAATCAACACATAGACGAAGAGAATCGTTCTTCTTGGTCACGAATAGAGCCGAGCAGCCCCAAGGTGAGGAGCTCAGACAAATGAATCCCTTGTCCATCAGTTCCTTCAGTTGATTCTTCAATTCGGCCAATTCATCGGGCGGCATTCGATACGGCCGCTTGGAAACTGGAGCAGCCACGGGCTGAAATTCAACTACGAACTCAATATCCCGATCGGGTGGCATCCCCGGCAATTCCACTGGGAACACATCCGGGTATTTAGAAACCACGGGAACGGACTCTAACCCCTCAATTTCAGCACCATTCAAGGAGCAAAGAGTGGCCTTGCCACCATCGAGAAGTAGAGTTAACCAAGGTTGGACGACAAGAGTTAAGTCCCACATGGAAGGGATAGGTTCTTAGACTTGGCTTAAAATTCAAATTAAAACATGACCTAGACAATAGCACAAGACAAAGGAATCCTACAAGTCTAACATACATAAAAGCATAGATCATGATGCAAAAGGACACGGCAAGATATATGCATGCATGGTATGACATGGATCTCTTATGCATGGTATGGAATGCACGGTTCTAACGTGATCGTTTCTCCCACACTCACCATGCAACCTGCACAACCTTAATTATAGACATAGGGCGGGTAATATAGCGCTAATTGCTACCTAGAAGGTTTAGTAAATCCTAATTAAACACCTAAGTGGTTGTCAAGTTTACGGTTCGTCTTTATGCACCTTGCTCTGATACCACCTTGTGAGGAGCCGCCTGACCGTCCTCGGGTTATTTGAATGTCCGTCACCCTTATCGGATTTGGAGGTTAGCAACGGATCACCGATGGTGCTCACAGTGCTAACACCCAAGCCCAATCAGGACAACAACGATTCCATTCAATAACTCGACAACAATCCCAGATTCCCCGGTATGCAACCCAAACTCGCCCAGATCGCCCGCATACCGGTTTCCATTGCCATATCAAACCAATTCACATAAAGGGGCAACGAACCCAAAACTTTACTACCGAGACACGCAACGCGAAGCACAACAAACAACACCAACTCAAGCACAAAGACAAACCAGACAACCACACAACTAAAACAACACATCTAGCATACTAGAAGCATATAAAACATGACTAGACAGCAAGATAAAAGTTCGAAATTTCGGCATGACGCCTCTAGAAGTACGGACATCCACTCAGCAGACAGAAGAAACAATTGTCTAAACAATTATATCACAACCACAACCACAAGCATAAGGATCAACATAGCTAGAAGCAACACTAAACATGAGTTAAGCACGAGAATACAACTAGGTTCAACGACGGAAATAGACAAGTAATTAAACATAGCCATGACATAGATTTGGGAGCTAACTATACAACAAAATGACATACAACCAACATATTAAACCAAAAGTAAGACATCTCCGGAAGTGTCCTGCCCCTGAACACTTCCGGGCGTTTGCAACGTCGAGCCTAGCCTCTATTCGTGTCCCGCCCGACCACCGAGAAGCAAACGAGAACTCACACCGGTGGGGTCCTCACCTGAAAACCACAAAGCAGAAGCATGAGTACAGAAGGTACTCGCAAGACTTACCCGTGGTCCATATATGACCGACTCGAAAGGATATGCATTTGGATGTAGCAAGGAATAAGCTTAAGGTAAAAGTGCAGAAAAGCTTACTTTGTTGCATAATCAAATTCAACTACACAAATTTCAAACTTAAAGCATTTATGGACAGCACCTATTACTAGAGTGAGAGCTGAATTTAAACATTAAAAAGAGCAATTAAAATCATGAACAAGTATCAACATCAAGTAATCCAACTATTTTCAATTCAAGTTATTACTACGTTGAAATGTCGGATGATACAAGCGTGCTCATATCCGAGAGTGCGGCAATTCGAATCGCTTATTCACCCTGCAGGGGATCATCAATCGCACGACATGTGCCACAAGGAACCTCATGTCAACCCTCCTCCCATCCATATCTACTCGTTGAACCATCCTCATGCGGCCCGAGCACCTAGCAACCTACCTCGAGCGGCTCAAGCCTCGCTTAGCCCTCAAGAGTAGACCTAGGCCTCGCCCTCAACCACGTCCAATCGCATGAGGGCATGACCCATCGAGTAGTATGCCATGAAAGGGTGGCTTACCGTACCATTATATCGGGCATGCGATCAACAAAGTGTGCTCGATCAACATGGCAAACAACGGATCGGTCCTTAACCAACACAAAGTAGACTACGACATTTGAGTCTCCATACCCAAATGATCCAACCTCTCGTCCGGTCTCAATTTTACATTTCAACCATAACCATTTCCATTTACAACCCAATAGTGTGAAATAATTAAACTCAAGTGATGGAACCTTCCACCACTTGGCCCATACCCGACATCTAAGCAAACTAAGCATGGACACAATATAAATACCCACGTACTAGTTCCAAGGAAGGTATTCAACAATTATCAATAGGTGAAAGTGCAGCAATTAGGTTCTAGTCCTATCCCACATTTCAATTCCTAATGCAAGACGTAATCATCCAATAAGCAAATTATTCGCTAAAATACAATCGTATAAGGTTAAACATGCTTAGGTGCTTGCCTTGAACTTCTGCCGGGTTCTCAACGATAATCGTCTCACCGGTAACCCCCTCGGTCACCGCCGCGTTAACCACTGCGGGTTCGTTCTCTACACGATCACAATGTATGGAAAAGAAAATGAGATGCATGCAATGCATATGAGATGAAAATACCAAATGCATCACCCAAGCTAGCTCCAAAAGTGCAAACATTCAACTCAATTTAAAACTGAAAACACAATTGCTAAACTCCACTTCTATTCTATAGCAAAATCTGAAAATAACAAGCACATTCCTCTAAACAAGCATAACTTTTATTTGGCTAATCCAAAAATTGACTTCATGGACTTGAAAAGACCACAAGAGGGTGATCTAACTCTACCATGCATCAAAACAATCAGAAAACAAATTTTAAAGTTTGCAATTAAACTCTGAACATCAGCCCCAAGTCTGAATTTTCAGAAAAACTGAATTCAGGACAGCATTGTTACAAATGGCCATAACTTTTTGATCACTAAACCAAATTGAGCAAACTCAGATCCTAGATAACCACAAGACATAAACCTACTACTTAGATTTGGCCAATTATCCAGATTCTGCTCAGAGAATTCCCAGTTTGGCCAGGAATAGATGGCAGTTTTCAGTGTTCAGAATTTTTAAAGTTTCAGACAGCACGCACAAAATTCAACATATAAATTGCTATAATTAATGGAATTGAGTAAAGGATGATATTTTTACAATCTACACGAAATTTCTCACAACTTCACAGGCAAAATTAATTTCTAATTCAGCCTCTAACAATTTTTAATTCGCACCACAAGTTTCAGCTACACAATATCAGCACTTTCAGAGCAGCATGCACTAAAATAGACATAACATTCAGCTGGATTAACTAAATGAGGTGATTCCTGTTGGAAATGAAAGATAATTTGATTACCCACAACTTTCTCTACAGACAACCTATCAGGAAATGCTCACAACTAGCTCGAATCAGCCAAGAACAGGATCTACAAAACCTGCTCGAAAATCTGAAACTTGCCTCAAACCCTAGAATGGTTGTTCCCCATCCAAAACCCAAATCCTTACTCACCCAAGCCCACAAATCTACCATTGCAGCCCCCAAAACCAGAAAACACCAACCCTAACCCTAGGGAGAGCCTCCCCTCAAGGAAGTGAAGAAGTAGAAGGAGGAGGGAGCTGCTGCTTGGGAGGAGATGTTGGAGCCTGTTGAGGAGGAGCTGGCTGCTGCTTGTGGGGGGAGGAGGAGGCGCCACCAGGAGAACAGCAAGGCTGTGGAGGACGCCTAGGGGAGGTGCTGCAATGGGGAGCTTGCTACTTGGGAAGAAAAGAATTGAGAAGGAGAGGGCTGTTCGGTTTGGGGAAGGAAAGAGATGAGGTGCTGATTGATAGCTGGCTCCTTTGGTTTAGGGTTGGCCTAAGGTTGATTTGGTTTGCTGCCCCCAAATTCCTTTTTGTATTTTACTCACTTAACCCCACTAGGAGCAAATGGCGAAGTTCTAAAATTTCAGCGCATGGATTCAATTTTGATGGTATGTTTTAAATTAGCATTTGACTTAAAATTGTAGTTGCACATGGCGTCTATTTCTAGCTCTCAAACTCTAGCCGAGTTTGGAAATTCTTCTAAGTGGCGGCGTGGTCTAGGATACTCACTAAAGTTGAAGTTGATCTCAATTGCGATGTCGCGGAAGAAGTTGGCCGCCTAGACAGAAGCAATAGTGGTGACCGGCTTGGCTTCTATCCACTTGGTGAACTTGTCCACTGCGATGAGCAGGTGCGTCAAGCCTCCGGGCGCCTTCTTAAAGGGATCGACCAGATCAAGTCCCCAAATGGCAAATGGCCACATAATGGGGATCGTCTGCAGGGCTTGCGCGGGGAGATGCGTCTGCCGAGTGAAGAATTGGCACCCTTCACAGGTGCGAACAATCTGCTCGGCGTCGGCCATCGCAGTTGGCTAGTAAAAACCTTGGCGAAAGGCTTTGCCCATGAGGGATCGTGGAGCGGCATGGTGTCCGCAAATTCCGGTGTGGATGTCCAACAGCAGCTATTTCCCTTGGTTTACCAGGATGCACTTCTGGAGGACCCCGGAGGGGCTTCTCTTGTAGAGGTCTTCCCCGACCAGGACGAAGGATTTCACCCGCCAAGCGAGGCGCCGGGCCTCGGTGGGATCAGCGGGGAGCGATCCGTCAGTTAGTCGGTCGATGAAGGGCTTCCTCCAGTCGGGGTCGACGACCAGCACGCCGTGGCTTGATTCAGAAGGCTCTGACTTCGGACGCTCAGCAGTCGGAGTGGGCTCATGCTGAGGGTCGATCGAATGCTCAGAGGGAGAATCTGGTCGAACGGAGGGCTTGTAGAGGTCGAGCGAAGGTCCCGACGGGGTGGCCCCTAGTGGAAGCCGATTGGCGGTAATCGGCCTCCCATTGTAGCGGCGGTAGCTATGGTGGAGTTCGAAACCCTTGAACCTCTCCTCCAATTTGCGTACCTCTCGGCAGTATGCCGCCATACGGTCGTCACGAGGCTCGGATGCCTTCATGACTTGGTCGACGACAAGCTTGGAGTCGCCGTGTACGTAGAGCCGGCGCGCGCCGAGGTCGGCAGCGATCCGTAGACCGTTGACGAGTGCTTCGTACTCGGCGACGTTGTTGGTGGCGTCGAAGTGCAGCCGAATTGCATACTGGAGCTTATTTCCAAGCGGAGAGATGAGGACGATTCCAGCGCCTGCTCCGTTCTTGGTGTAGGACCCGTCGAAGTACATCGTCCAGTACTCGGGGTCTTCGGGCGCGGGTGGCGCCTGGGCTTCGGTCCACTCGGCGACGAAGTCGGCCAAGGCCTGCGACTTGATGGCCGTCCGAGGGACGTACGATATGTCGTGGCCATTGAGCTTGAGAGCCCATTTGGCTATTCTTCCAGAAGCGTCGCGGCTGCGAATGATCTCGCCGAGCGGCATGGAAGTTACCATGGAGATCGGATGCCGGTCGAAGTAGTGGACCAGCTTCCTCTTAGCGATGAGCACCGCGTAGAGCAGCTTCTGCACCTGAGGATACCGAGCCTTGGACTCAGAGAGTACCTCGCTGATGAAGTACACTGGCCGCTGCACCTTGAGTACGCGGCCTTCTTCGGCTCGCTCCACAACGAGCGCCGCACTGACAACTTGAGTCGTGGCGGCGATGTAGAGGAGGAGCGATTCTTCTGGCGTTGGAGCGACCAACACCGGGGGCGTGGTTAAGAAGGCCTTCAATCGATTAAGGGCTTCCTGCGCTTCCGGCATCCAGATAAAGTGGTCGGACTTCTTAAGCAGCTTGTAAAGCGGCATTACGTGCTCATCGAGGCGGGAAACGAAATGGCTCAAGGCCGCAAGGCATCCCGTCAGCTTTTGGACCCCCTTTAGGTTGCTGATCGGACCCATCTTCATGATCGCGGCGATTTTCTCCGGTTAAGCCGATGCGCGCGAAGACGATGAAGCCGAAAGCTTTCCTTGGGGACCCGAAAACACATTTCTCGGGGTTGAGCTCGATCGCGAAACCGGAGGTTCGCAAAGTCTCTTCTAAGTCGGCGACAAGGTTGTCAACTTTCTTAGTCTTGACGATAATGTCGTCAACGTACGCCTCGATGTTACGCCCGATCTGGTCGTCAAAACACGTTTGCATACATCGCTGGTATGTAGCACCCACGTTTTTCAGACCGAACGGCATCGTTACGTAACAGAACGAGCTGAACGGAGTGATGAATGAAGTCGCGAGTTGATCGGACTCTTTCATCGCTATCTGGTGGTAGCCTGAGTAGGCGTCCAGGAAAGACAGGGATTCGCACCCTGCGGTGGAATTGACAACTTGGTCGATGCGGGGCAATGGAAAAGGGTCCTTAGGACATGCCTTGTTGAGGCTCGTGTAATCAACGCACATTCTCCATTGTCCAGACTTCTTTTTCACCAGCACAGGGTTGGCCAGCCACTCGTGGTGACGGACCTCCTTTATGAACCCTGCAGCCAAAGCTTGGCGATTTGCTCGCCGATGATCTTGCGCCTTTCTTCGTCGAAAAGCGCAGCGCTGACGATCGGCCTTGGCGGGCGAATATTCAAGGTGCTCGGCGACTTCGAGGATACCCGGCATGTCGGAGGGTTTCCATGCAAAGGCATCCGATTGGCGGAGGAAGTCGGCGCGCCTTCCTATTTGGCGGGGAGCGTGGCTCCGACGCACACGGTCTTGGTCGGATCTTCGGGATTGACCACGACCTCCTTCGTATCCTCGGCGGACTTGAAGGATCTGGACCCCGACTTGCTGGAGTCGGGGGCGGACTCTGAGGTCTCCTTCCGGAGATTCTCGAGCTCGGCGGACGCGATGATCGCCGATGCCAACTCGCAACTGCTTTGCTCGCAGTTGTAAGCGAGCTGAAAGGACGCGGCCACGGTGATGACTCCCCGCGGCCCCGGCATCTTCAGCTTGAGGTAAGTATAGTTGGGGATCGCCATGAATTTGGCGTAACACGCCTCCCCATTATAGCGTGATAGGAGCTAGGAAACCCCACGACCTCGAAGGTGAGGGTCTCGGTGTGGAAGTTAGCCTGGTTCCCAAAGGTTGCGGGCAAATCGATCTGCCCGAGCGGATGGGCTTGTAGACCAGGGACGATGCCGTGGAAAGGCGCCTTGCTCGGCCGGAGGCTTGAGCGAGGGATTCCCAGGGCATCGAAGGTCTCAACATACAGGATGTTGAGACTGCTGCCGCCATCCATAAGCACCTTGGAGAGGCGCTTCGTCCCCATAATGGGGGCCACGACTAGAGGGTATCTTCCCGGGTGCGGGACGTGATCGGGGTGATCAGTCCAGTCGAAGGTGATCGACGACTCCGACCACCGAAGATACTTGGGCACAGCGGAAGCCTTGTGGTGGACTTCGGGAAGGCAAGCTCTGGCGGCGTTTGTCGGCGTGCTTCGTCGGTCCGCCAAAGATCATGAGGCAGCCATCGGGTTCCGGGAACTCTTCGGCCGCTTCCTTGGGCTTGGCATCTGGTGCCGAGTCGCGCTTCTTCCCTTTACCCCGTGCGGAGGTTCCGGAGATGAAACGCTTCAGGGTTTCGCAGTCCCTGTACTTGTGCTTGACGGGGTACCCATGATGCAGACATGGGCTGTCCATCAATTTTTCGAAATGGTTGGGGTCTGGCGCTTTCTTTGCTTGGCGGGGCGATGGTGCCGACCACAGGCCCTCATGACCTGCTTTCCTTCCGCTTCTTTTGTCGTGGCGGTCGAGGTAACACCGTCGGGGCGGCCTCTCGCAGCCTTCCCTTATCGAAGATAGCCCCAACGGCCTCCTCGCCGGGGGCGTGGTTGGTGGCGATGTCGAAAGCTCCTTGGTGGTCTGGGCTTGGCGCAGCCAACATGCACCGAGCTTTTCGGCGAGGTGCGTAGATGAACGCCCGACAACATCGGCATCGCGATGTCGGGAGCTCGTTACATTGTTGGGAGAATCGCGGATGTAATCTGGAGATTCCCATTGCTTGCGACTTTGAGATCCCAGAGTTCCGGGGCATTTGTAAGTGCCCTGGAAGTTACCGACAAAGATGCTCTTTAGGTCGGCCCAGCTCTGGATGGTGTTCGTGGGTAAATACTCGAGCCATGCTCGGGCAGAATTCACGAGGTAGATGGGGAGGTACTGGATGACGAAGAGATCGTCCTGGCGCCTCCGCCATCATGCGAGCCGGAAGTCTTCTAACCAGACACTGGGGTTCGTGGCCCTAGTGTACTTGGTTATGTTGGTGGGGGCCCGGAATCTGGCGGGGAAGTCCGCGCGATGGATTTCGACCCAACGCCCCGCCCCCGTCGGGGCTCAAGCTGCTGGCGGCAGCAGCCATCCGTCCGCAGCCCGAGTGGATCGCCCGCCATCCGCCTTCTTCCAGCTAGATCTGCCCATGACGTCGCGACTTTCGCCGGGTATTGCGACCGGGTGCGGGAGGCTGGGGCTGCTCGGGGTGGCCTGTCGGCGTTAGCCCTGGCGGTCCCGGCAAGGCAGCTAGGTGATGGAGGAGGCCCCGGCGGAAGGAGCGGCGGGCTGCACATCTTTGGATCGCGAAGACATTCTACCACCCGGAGGTTCGGTAGGTGGCCTTGGCCCTGGGTCCTCTGGCTCGGGAATGCCGCGGCGACATTGCGCTGTGGTGACATTCGCCGCACGAGAAAATCACGGAGGTCGTGCGATCCCTCGACCATTCTTGTTGAACTGTCGCGCCGCCTGTGAGTCTGCACGTGAAGACCTAGGCTTGCTTTGCTCCAGGTCGGCCTGGAGCTTGACAAGCTCAGCCTCTTGAGCCTCCAGCTGCTCGCGTTGCCGCTAGAGCTCCGTGCGACGGGCCTAGAGGGCCTCGGCGCGCTCACGTTGGATCTCCGCCTCCCGCGCCTTAGCGCGCCGGGCGGCGGTTCCCAGGCTGACGGAGGTGGTGGCCGGGGCGTCCGGCCCCACCATGTTGCACTCGCGAGGGTACAATGCATTGGAGGTGTGCTCCGCGTCTGAGCCGGCTGGGGGTGATGCCATCATGCACGTAGGCTCGCATGGGCCGTTACTCGAGGTAGCGTGGCGGTGGACGGACTCCCCCCTTGGGGCCCCCGCAAGGTCCCCAAGCCGGAGGTCACCGAGAGTGTGGGCGATGAAGTCCAGGCTCGAGGTGGGCGCTCGTGCCTGGAAAGTGGCGGGGATGAGTACGAACTCCCCAGGGATGGTGGCAAGTCGAGGAGCCAAAGGATCCGGCCCACAGGGCCTTGAGCCGTCGTCGTTGGTGAAGAAAGCCATCGAGGAGGGAGATGGGAATCTGGAGATCACAATGGTGATGCGCGAAAGCCCCTACCTGGCGCGCCAACTGTCGGTGTTTCGTATAACCGGCCATAAATTTGTAAATATAGGGGGTTGCGCGTCCCCTCTCCTCGAATAGTTAGACCAAAGAAGTCCCAAATTTATACTGATTCGTGCTGAACGTCCCTACTTCCAGTTCGTGGTGGCGGTTTGTATTGCCTTGGACGTTGAAGGTAAACAGAGGTTACAAAGGGAGGCTAAGGACACGCCCTTAGCACTCGCTCGGAGGGAAGAAATCGGGAGGACTTTCCTAAGCCAAGCGCCGACCTGGGTCGGGGAACTCAGGGCAAGCCAAGCGGAGGTGAATGAACGCGCGTGGGTGCGTGTGAAGGAAAAAATCTATCCCCCTCTCCGAGAGCCCTGCCTCCCTTTATATAGGAGGAGGGGGCAGGTTACATGAGGAATTGAAAAAGAGGTAGGGGTACGCTACGTCTGGGCATCCTGGTCTTCGGTCATGATGACTGGCAGGCTCCTGCGCTTCCCATACGGGGTTGGTAGACACAACGGGCGGCGCCCTTTTCGGAGGGCACGCACCTGCCTTCTGAGCGTCTGTCAGATGTTGACGTCTTGAGAAGACGGGTGCTTTAGCTGAAGCCGCCCTCTGGTTGCCTTGGGAAGGAACCATCCGCCTCAATATAGCTGTTATGTCCATGCGGCAGGTGACCTGCGGTGTAGACTGCTAACGTGGCAGAGACCGCGGGGCTGAGGCTTGCGAGGACCCTGGTCGGGGTCCTGGTTAGAGCCCGCGGAGGCACTTGACGCAGGGACGGGTCGGAGTAGGAGCCTGCGGAGGCGTCAGCCCTGGACCGGTCGGGTGGTGGGCGCCTAATCCGAGGTTCGGCGAGGAAGCGAAAGCAGTGATTCTTTGAGATCTAGGGGACCTTTGATGAGGATCACGGTCCAATGCGGCCCATTTGGCATCACATTCAATGTCGTGATACCTCCCTTGATGAGGGACGAGGGCCATGGCGCCATCATCTTAGGGTTTCGTCTTGTTGTCGGCTGGACTCGAGCCTAGATAACTTCGGGGAATCGATCTTCAAATAGATGTATACTTTGCTGCGGGGTACCCCTGGTATGGGTATTCGTCACATACATAACGGAAATAAGATAAAAGACATTATATACTAAATATTACTAGTTGAATGACCTTATGGTCAACTTACTTAACAATGCCTCACAAGGCTGAACAACAAATTGAACTGCAGCGGAAATTAAGACGTAGATAACCCCTCAGTATACCACAGGAAAATGACAAGGCTCGCACCCTAAACATTCGTCCCTTCATGGTACACCTTCTTCAGCACTGGTGATGTTGTAGGCAAGGGTGAGTACATAAAGCACTCAACAAGTTGTGCACAGAATGCAATTCTCTCTAAAAATCAAATAAAATTCACCAATAGATAGATCTCAATTTTACAAATTTTTAGAAATTTGAATCACCTCAATCGGAGTTCGTATGAGGGAGAACGAGCTCTCGGAAGATTCAAAATCCTAAAAATGCAGAAAATTGGAAAATCAATAATATTCCGAATTATTTTTATAAAGGAAAATAGAATTATTGCGTCATCAGTGTGCCACACGGCAACACCCGATTGGTTGAGCTAAGGCGCGTCGGATTCCCATCGGACGGCCACGGATCGAGGCGATGTGGCGCAACGGCGGCCTTTCGATCGACATCCAACGACTCATGGACTTCAGCCGAGAGGGCACGACATGGACGAATAAGGCTCACACGATTAGATCTAATGGTTCATGATTGAAGATGGCGATTGCTGTTACCTCCGCTACGTGGCTTGATCCGGTGCGCACACGGTCGATCGGACGGTGGCTACTTACCCGAGCAATGCACTGCACACTCTCGCGACGTGGCTCGATCTCAGCGGTCCAAGGCTAATCCAACGGCTGCCGATATTCGAACTCAGTGATGAAGATGCGGCAGCGTAAGGCTGCCGGAGCTGGGGAAGATGACCCGCGAATGCAGCGTTCGCGGCGATTCGGCGATGAAGAAGTGGTGGCTCGGATCCGTCTTGTTACGGCAAACACGAGTAGGGCGAACACCGCGTTGACAGCAGCGGCGGCGCAAACCGAAGAAACAACGCGGCGGCACGGTCTTGAACTTCGGCGAGCTCGCAAACTTCCGTGGCGGCTTCTCCGGCGACGGCGCAAGAACGTAAAGATGCGGCAGAGGACGAGGAACCTCGGAAGGGGCTCCAGGGTCCTTAAATACCCAGCACGGGTGCGGAAATTTGGAAACCGTGGCGGCAGCGGTGTTCAGGATGGACACGGCGGCGACACACGAATTTGAATCGGAGACGACAACCCTCAGCCGTCCGATCAGCGATCAAGGGATGCGATGCGCTAGGTTTCCTATTTGGTCTTGATGGACGAAGGGCCGCACGATTTAGATCCAACGGCGACGACTTATTAGGTTTCCGAATCGGTATCGTGTAATGAAGATCGCGCGATGAAGATCCAACGGTTCACGTACGTTAAGGTTTCAGCTGGCGACGCGACTTGATGAAGTCCGTTGGATCTTGATCCAACGGCGTGCGTTAATCCCTCCGAAAATCAACGCCCGGTTGGGCTGAATCTCGCGTGCACGGTAGTGGGCTTTGATGAGGACATCACTTCCATGGATATAACCACATCTACACATCAATTTGAACCCGCTGCTATTATACAAGGACCGGTTACTCGAGCTCGCGCACGATAGTTTAATCATCAGGTGAATGCGCTCCTAAGCTTCCTCATTAGTGATAATATGAATGGGATGCTATTTAATACTTGTGATGATTTGATTGTACTTAGGAATAATAGAGAAGGACCCTCATATACCAAAATTGGGCCAAAGATTAAGTTCAAGTCAGATTGGGAATTGAAGTTCAAGTTCGAGTCCAGTTCGGTCTCACCAACAGCGCTGACTTTGAAAGGGGAGATTTCAGAATATGACACTCTTTAAAATTCACATTTCAGGATTTGACACTCTGGCCCACAGTCATTGACTCAGATGGCCCCATATGTCATACATACAGCCAAAGAGGCACACGAATTGAGTGTCATATTCTGAAATAATCCCTTTGAAAGGCCATAACTTTTGATTTCGGAGGCTTCTGGAGGTCTATGAGTACACGTTTGAAAGATCTCGGAGTCTACTTTCCAAAGGATCTGGTATCACCTCAAAACTCTTTCAGATGCGTCCGAAAACTGCCAAAAACCACACGTTACTTTTCCAGTCCGAGTCAAACTCTAGTCCAAGGTGATTTTAAACTTTATGGAAAGCTTATCTAGAGGGTCACAACTTTCATCCACGTTGAAGATCTAAGAAACCATAAATATTTCCTGGGAACAATAAAAATCCAATGTAATGCACAAGCCTAAAATCTAATTTCTCGAAATCTCTAACATATACTTTATCAAGAGCATGACTGTAGGCTAGCAAATGATAAATACATGAACTTTAATAATTTGCAAATTTTAGCCACGTGCTACAAAGATTTAGTGCATGAGCTTCGACTATTTGTAGAACACATTCGCAAATAATAGCTTCATGCAATGAACAGCTAGCGCAAGCTGAATTGATGTATAACATATGGTGAGACTCAATTTATAAGATAAGACCGCTCTTAATAGTACAACAACCTACACTAGTAATTTGGTCTCCCAACCAAACATTGAGACCAGTAAAAGACTAGAAACATATCCTTAGCCTATGCTAGTCACAACTTTGCTTTGTGCATCCACTTGATGATAATCATGTTATCTTCTAGTCTAAGTTCTTTTCTTGTTCATCAACACATGATGAACTAAGGTTCAAAATCCCTTTGAAATTTCAGAAATTTTGGCTAAAATTTTGTATTTTGGTTGGGGACAAGATTCTAAATCTTGATAAAATAAAAAATTTGAAAAAAAATTCAAATTGCTACAGTGATTTTTAGGTTTTTGACCAAAATTCATATGTTTTTTGACTGGATTTCAAGTGTTTTGGACTGGATTTGGGACAATACCTCTCAAGAATGTATAGAAGCAATACATGTAATCAGCTAGGCTTTTATTAGGATAGTAGCACAACCAGAATTTTTGAAAGTCCTAGGCTTGATCATCATCTTAAAATTTTATGACAATGTTAATGTGTCAATACTATCCACAAAAATTTTCAGAATTTTCTAATGTGGTTTGCACCATTTGTCATTCAGTTGAAATTTGCTTGTAAGGCTTTTATTAGCAAAGTAGAAATTTTAGAATTTTTTAAAAATTCTTTAGGATTGATCATTATCTAAAACTTTTATGGGAATATTTATGTTGCATCAAGAGCACCCAAAAAAATTTCTAAAATTTTCTAATTGGTTTGAACTATTTTTTATTTAGTTAAAATTTGTAGATAAGGCTTTTATTAGGACAGTAGCACTATCATATTTTTTAAAAATTCCCTTAGATCTGATCATCATTTGACAATTTTATGGAATTTAGTGATGCATCAGGACCATCAATTTTTTTTTCAAAATTATCTAATGTGGTTTGAACTATTTTTCATTTGGTTGGATTTTGCTGAGATTTCAGCATTTTAGGCCAAAATTTCAGCATTTTAGGCCAAAATTTTGAGATTTTTGGCATAAATATAAAAAAAACCTGGTTTAAAAATATCCAGATTTCAAATTTTAGTTTTGGTTTTCATCTAGATTTCATCCAAAATTTCTAAATCTTGTTGAAACTTTTTATTTTGGCCGCCTTGAGATATGATCTAATACTGAAATTTGAAACCTTGTGATGATCTACCTTTACTTCGGGATCTTATCTTGACTCTCATTAACACATGATGGCAAACTTCATCCCGAACCTTTACTTGATGACTATCAACATATCATGTCATGCAAAGTTTTCATCATCACTGGGTTTAACCTATTTAACCAACTCATAAAAAATATTAGTCCAATAGATCCAGATGTCATTAATCACGAAAGCACACCATTAACACATAATAGAGGCCCTAAATCCTTTAATCTCCCTCTTTGGTGATTGATAACAACCTAATTGCAAATAATTGAATTTAGATCAACATGAGTATATTACAACTATAAAAGCTTCATATACTCAAAGGATGTGTTTCAAAGTAAAAATCCTCGATATATGTGGGAAAAAATAATGAGATCAATACTAATAAAACTTCAAGATACTGAATGAACTCCCTCTAAATGTGTTCATACATATATATGAATTGGAAACAATATGCACATATCCGTGTTGAAACTTTTGTGGAGTTCACCCTATATTTTGAATCTAAGGAATGCATCAATATATAATATTATGATATCAGATGCATACCTCTGATATTTCCATCTTTCCACCCAAATAAGACTAATCAATATCATACTCAAAAAATAAGTTAGTCTCATTTTGATTTGTGGATTCAGTCTCATATTTAGATTTGTCATTAACATCCAAAACCAATTTAATGGTGCCTAAACTTACACTCCCACTAACCCATCTATTGTCACATTGCATCTCTTCTCCTTGTCCTCTTTTGTGCGTCTCCAATGAGGTAGAATACCTAAACTCCATGCCTATTGCTCTGTCTCGCCATACCCGTAAGAACTCGTGAGCTCTCATCGAGTTGCTCATTCATGCTTAAGCTCTAGTTCCCATATCACTGTCTTCTCAGCTAGCCACTCATTTCTTTTTCACAAAAACCCAAGCTCCACATACTCTAATTTAATAGAAACAAGAGCGTCACCCACAACAAAAGTGAGCATGCCACCACGCCATTGTCGTCGTAGTGAGCTTCCTTACACGACATCTATGTCATTATCTTCCTTGAGTTGCACCCTTACCGCTCCTATTCTTAATGTCACAGTTGGAACCAAGGGAAGCTGCATCGCCATTGTCTTCCTCACCTATGACAAATGCGCCGAAACCAAGCCATCGTGATTAGCCTTTTCGGTAAGGTCCTTCCCTTTGTTTTCGTGTCACATCATGTTCTACCATCTACTTTTGCTAACCTCTCACTTAATCTCATAGGATCGATAGTGAATCCTTGTCAGCACACTTTTCCTCTATTTTCAACAGCCAATTCTTACTATTTTGGTGAGCCCCTTATCAAATTCTTGCATCCAAGCCATATTAAGCATGCATACAAGCTTATGTAAGTCCCCTTGTAGCTTCTTCTTTTGTTGAGGTAGCTACCGTCATGTGTCCCTTTGGTACTGTCGGTGTATTCTACACCGGGGTACTCTCTCCACTGCTGTTAGGTGGGACCGTGTGCACAAGATACAAGAAGAAGAAGGTCCTATGGAAAGGACTCAACCTGCTGAAGAAAGGCTTGGCGGGCGACCAGGACACGTGGCCGCCCAGCGAGCAGTCGGGCGACCAGGTCCTGATCCCGGGCGACCAGGTCACGACCCCTGATGACCAAGATACATGGCCACTCGGAGAGCAATAGGGGGACCAGGCCACGTGGTCGTCCGATGAGCAGGCGGGCCCATTGTCAGTCATCCACGCAGACAGGGCTAGGAGGCTTCCGCCTGAAGCCTCCGCCAGGATCACGATGTATCCTAGTCATTAAATGCGCATGGGAGCCATTAAATGATCATGGGAGCCATTAAATGTGCAGAGAGCCGTTACAATGCGCCTAGGAGCCATTAAATAGGCGTTGCTCCCTGACGGTATGATGACCTGTCCCTCCAACTGAGCCAGCTCCACCAACTTTTGTTCCATCTGCACCGACGCGTGTACCAAGCATTCGTCACGCAGCGTCCAAACCCCTCCCCTCGGGCAATGCGAAGACAGGCGGTGTCAAGCAATGGCACAGACAAAGAGGCTCAGAAGGACAGTAGTGATAAGACTAGACACAATCAATGTAATTAATGTAAAACCACTCCCTCCACTTACCGTAGCCAATCCCGGGAGTATATAAGGGAGCTAGTGTGCATGGGGTGGGGAGGTCGATCGATCAGTTCACAACAGAGAAGAGATCCAAAGCTCGAACGATCAAAAGATCGGGCGAACTAAGAACAAGTGGTAAACTAGAGCAACACGAGCTTGGGCAGGACGTAGGGCTGTTACCCGCATTGGGGGCCCGAACCTGGGTAAATTCTTGTGTATTCTTGAGTTTCCTATCCTGCTCATCACGAGAAGAGAGTCGAGAGTGACACAGCTGCGAAGACCCCCCCTCTATCGAAACTCGGTTATACACCCGAACCAATACTGTCTGGCATAAACTTGCCGATAGGGCACGCCAGGTAGGGGTGGTAGTAGCTGTTTCACCCTTTGCTTTCTTCAGCAGATCATCAATCGCTGGCAGTGAAGATGGAAGCTTCACGCTCCCATCAGGCAAGGGGTTGTCCGACGCCTTCCATAGAAGACGGCAGCGCCCCCACCACCGCAGGAGCACAATCGATCCGACAGTGGTTAGCGATGGAGGAGGACACGCCGGCCCAGAACCTGCATGTGTCTCGCCTCCTTCTGGAGCACCCACCGGTGGAGCTGGCGGGCGATACCTCGGCCGCGCCATGGCTGCAGGACATCGCCCGCCTTATGGACGTGGCCCAGCTCCGCGTGGAGGCATCAGAACTACCGGGTACCTCTGGTACCCCACGGTCGAAGTCGCGTGCAAAGCACACGCAAGCTTCGAGCCACCTGAGCGAGGAACGCCCAGGTCATGGTGGGCGAAGCAAGGGAAAGGGTGTTCAAGGCGCAGATCCCGCTCTTGTGGGGGGTCGTGCGACGGCTCCAGTGCCATCCCGTGTGTCCCCTAGGCGTGAGGGGGGCACCCACGAAGATCTTAGGACTCACTTGGAGGAGCAACGAGGGGGCGCGGTGGTGACTTGCACGGTGAGTTGCAACGTCATCAAGCATAGGAGCAAGACAGCGGTAAGTGGATGGCTCCCAAAGAAGATGACTCCTCCCGCAACCCCGACTTTCCTGCAGAAGAGGAGACCTTCTCCTCCGAGTCTTGCAGGAGCCAAGTCTCGCGCTCCCCAGCGTGGCCTCCGGGCCGAGGTTCGGGGGGGGGGGGGGGCTGCACGGTTCCCTCTACGGCGTGGGGTGCCAGGCGTTCTCCAACCGACTGTGCCGCGTCACGTGGCTGGAAAGGTTCCGCCTGGCAACCATCGAGAAGTATGATGACACCACCAACTCGGAGGAGTTCCTGCAGATCTACACCATGGTGGTGTGGGCTGCGGGTGTCTCTGAGAAGGTTATGGTGAACTATCTCCCGACAGCTTTGGCGGGCTCTACCCGTTCTTGGCTAATGAACCTCCCGGGAGGGACGGTGCACTCATGGGCGGAGTTGTATGGCCAGTTGTCACCAACTTCCAGGGCTCCTACGCCCAGCCAGGTGTGGAGGACGACCTCCATGCCCTCGAATAGAAGAGAGGGGAGTCATTGTGTGCGTTCATTCGACGATTCAGCCACTGCCGCAACACGATCCCCATGATCTCCGGCCAGTCTATCATCATCACCTTCCGGAGGGGCGTGTGAGACCGCAAGATGTGGGAGAAGATGGCTACCCACGACATCGCCACCATGTCTGAGCTATTTGCCTTGGTGCACAAGTGCGCTCGGGCAGTGAAGGCGCGGGAGCGGACGGTCGAAGAGGATGGCGTTCGCGGTGGAGGTGAGGCCAGAACCTCGAAAGGTCCCAATTCCGCAAACAAGAAGAAGCGCGCGGTGGCCGAGTCCGATCAGCTCTTGGCCACCGAGCGTGGACACAAGGGTGTCAAGTCACGGCGGGACGATCACCGCGACCGGCAGGACGGCCGTCGCGATCAGCAGGACTACCGTCGACAGGAAAATAGGGGTAAGGTCTTCTGCCCCATCCATAACACTAATGCGCATGATTTGGATAATTGCCAGGTTGTGCGCGAGAAGGTGGAGCAACGGCTCAGGGAGTGCCGCCCTCCTCACGACGATGACAAGGGCAATGACTCCACCCCACTGCCCTTCCAGCAGGTGGAGCATAGGGTGGCCTACATCAATAGTGGTTCGTCGGCCACCCACGCCTCCAACTCGAAGTACAAGCTCCTGATGAGGGAAGTCTGTGTCGTCGTACCAAGCGTACGGGTGGCTAGGCTGTTGAGGTGGTCAGAGGAGCCGATTACCTTGGCGCACCCACCACCCGCAGCAGTCGGCCTAGGGTACCTTCCGATCGTGGTTTCGCCCACAGTTCGGAATGTGAAGCTCGGGTGTGTGCTGATCAACGGGGGGAGCTCTATCAACCTCCTATCCCCTAGGGCGTTCCGGGCTCTTCAGATCCCGGAGCGGGAGCTGCGCCCGGCGCTCCCGTTTTACGGAGTTACCTCGGGGGCTGGCTCGATGCCCCTGGGCCAAGTTTGCCTTCCCGTTACTTTCGAGAATGTGGACAACTACCGCACGGCTTCGACCTCCCCTACAACGTCTTGCTTGGCCGACCCGCGTTGGTCAGGTTCATGGCGGCTACCCACTATGCCTATATGGTGGTGAAGATGCTGGGACCCGGAGGTCCCATAAGCATCCAGGTGGACAAGCCAAAGGCCTTGTGCTACGACAAGCAAGCCTTGGACCTGGCGGGTGCCACCTGTGCGAGGCAAGCCAATGCTACCAACTCGGGAGCCCCTCTGGTGAAGACCCGTGCCTCGCCCGGTCCACCCGGTGAGGATAAGGTGGTCTCCCTGAGTGAGGTCGAGCCCGAGAAGACTGTCAAGCTGGGCGCCAACCTTGGCACCAAATAAGAAGACGGGCTCGTCACCTTCCTGTGGTCTAATGCAGACGGTGGGGTGCGAGTTGCTATGCTTTCTGGATGCGTACTCTGAGTACCACTAGATCAGCATGGCGAAGGAGGATGAAGAGAAGACCGCGTTTGTAACCCCTATAGGTGTTTATTGCTACATTCGAATGCCATTCGGATTAAAAAATGTTGGTTCTACTTATCAGCGTGCCATGCACGCCGCTTTTCGACCACAGGTCGGGCGGAACCTTGAGGTATACGTCGACGACCTGGTGGTGAAGGCTGAGAAGAGCGAAGGACTAATCGAGGATTTGAAGGAAACCTTCGCTAACCTCAGGAAGAATCACCTGAAGCTCAATCCCGAGAAGTGCGTCTTCGGCGTGCCCTCCGGGAAGCTATTGGGATTCCTCGTGTCCAATCGAGGCATTGAGGCCAATCCCGATAAGATTGCGGCCATCGAACACATGAAGCTGCCGACTAGACTCAAGCATGTCCAATGTCTGACTGGCTGCTTGGCATCCCTTGGGCGATTTATCACCCGCCTAGGAGAAAAAGTCTCCCCTTATTCAAGCTATTGAAGAGCACCAACCACTTTGAATGGACACGTGAAGCCCAACAAGCATTTGAAGACCTAAAGAAATACCTCTCCTCACCCCCGGTGCTGTCGCTCCTACTACCAACGAGCCGTTGCTTCTATATATTGCGGCTACCCCGGCGGTAGTGAGTGCGGTGCTGGTGGCGGAGAGGGAAGGCGCCCAGAGACCAGTCTACTATGTCAGCAAGGTGTTATCCGACGCGGAGACTAGGTATCCGCAGGCCCAGAAGATGCTCTACGCTATTCTGGTGGCGTCCCGGAAGCTCCAACACTACTTCCAGGGGTGGGAGATCACGGTGGTCACAGCCTACCCACTTCGAGAGATACTCCATAACTGAGAAGGCCAAAGGTCGCATCACCAAGTGGTTGGTGGAACTAGGCGAAGTTTGCCTCAAGTTTCGCCCGCGCACTGTCATCAAGAGTCAAAGGTTGGCCGAGTTCATCACCGAGTGTACTCCTTCCACCCCTGAAGCTGAAGAAGCACCCGTGCTCCCTTTGTGAACCCTGTTCTTCGACGGCTCTTTCCGGGTCGAGGGCGCGGGGGCGTGGTTTGTCCTGGTCTCCCCGACCGGGGACATCCTCCGGTCCTGATCGTCTTGGACTTCAAGGCGACTAACACCATCACCGAATAGGAAGGGTTGCTGGCGGGGCTGTACGCCGCCGCCACACTCAGCATCTGATGTCTGCACATCAAGGGCGACTCTCTACTCATCGTCAAGCAAGCGCGAAAGGAGTTCCAGTGCTCTGATCCCACGATGGCTGCCTACTTGGCGGAAATCAGGAGGATGAAGCATCATTTCGACGGGCTGGGGTACATGCATATCCCCCAACGTGATAACCACTTGGCAGATTAGCTTTCACAGCTCGCCTCGATGAATGCTTCTGTTCCGGTTGGAGTCTTTGAAGAAAGGCTTGCCCAACCGTCCATCGCTGCCCCCAACTTCGGCGGGGTTGATGGCACTTTTATTCTAGTCCGCCCCTCTGAAAGGAGTCTTGCAAGACCGTCTATCGATTCCCCGGTCTTCAGTGGGGACGATAGTGCACGACCGTCCATTGTCACCCCGGTCTCCGACGGGGCCAATGATGTGTCGTTTCTGGTCCAAGTCTTTGAAAAAAGGTTTGCGTGACCGTCCATTGTTACCCCCAACTCCGGTGGGGCCAATGGTGTGGCTGTTCCATCCTCCAATTTCGGGCAAGGAGGCATCGCATCTGTCTCAGTCCCCAGCTACGGCGGGGCCGACGACGCGGCTGCCACATCCCTCGATCCCGTGAGGGGAGGTGACACATCTGTCTTGGCCCCCAACTCCAGCGGGGCTGACGATGTGGCTGCCATATCCCCCGGTTCCGTGTAGGGAGTCAACGCACCCGTCTTGGCCCTCAACTTCGGTGGGGCCAATGACACAGCTACTACATCCCCGGTTCCGAGAGGCGGAACGGTAACACCGCCAAGGCGGTACTGGTGGAAACGCTTGGCCAGGCGGAGTACCTAGGTGATCATCATGAGATCGCCACTCTTGGTCGAGGGGGTCAGTGGATGGATCCCATCCTGGGCTTCCTGTGTGGTCAAGTGATCCCCGATGATGATGCTTCAGCTGAGAGAATTGCATGCAAGGCCAAGTGCTATACTCTGATAGGTGGGGACCTATATCGCCAGAGTAGAAACAAAATTCTCTTGAAGTGCATCACTCGGGAAGTCACTCGAGAAGCAGGAAGCAAGCTACTCTCTAATATCCATGGAGGCATGTGCGGGAGCCCTATGTCCAGTCAAACACTGGTTGGTAAAGCTTACCGCCAGGGATTCTATTGGCCTACTGCCCTTTAGGATGCTTGTGAGCTGGTAAGGAGTTGTGAGGCGTGCCAATTCCATGCCAAGCTGACCCATTTTCTGACCCAAGCTTTGCAAACCATCCGAGCTATTCGTAGTCTGGGGGCTGGATATCTTGGGCTTGTTCCCGCGGGCCATAGGGGGCTTCACCCCCAGCTTTTGGGCCAGGCCCGGACAGGCGTTCAACAGGTGTGTGTGGCATGATGCTTCGCGGCTATGCTCCGCCCACATGGTGCTTCGCGGCAAAGTTTCGCTCACCATTTGCCCCGCCTCTAGCGATCTACCCCCTAGCCCCGCAGTTCTCTGGCTTGATCCTACAAAGATGGCAAGGGCATAAGTTCCGGATGGCGATGGGAAAGTGACAACCTAGCGAGCGATGTTCGGCATGCTGTAAGTTTTCCATGGCCTCGCCCTAGGTCGGCTAGCAGGCTGTTGCACTCTCCCCTAGCTGATCTTGGGCTCCACATGCTTAGTATGCAGTCGATTATCACTTTGATTCATTCAACTTGCTTATGCCTATAGAATTTGTGCCACACTTGGTTGTCACAAGTACCTGTAGCCTGATAGCCCCTTGGCAACACTTTGAACCCCCAATTTCTACGCTGGTCCCGGACGGGCGTCTAGCAGGTGTGTGTGGCTCGGTGCACTACGGCTATACTCTGCCCACCATGGTGCTTCGCGGCAAAGTTTTGCCAACCATTTGCCCCGTGTCGGTGTATTCTACACCGGGGTACTCTCTCCACTACTGCCAGGTGGGACCGCGCACGCAAGATACAAAAAGAAGAAGGTCCTGTGCAAGGGACTCAACATATTGAAGAAAGGCTTGGCGGCCGGCAGTGTCCCATACAGGCAACCAGGACATGTGGCGCTTTGGCGCTCTTCGCCGACCAAATCGAGTGCCCGCAACTAGATTGCGACCGTTGAAGACCAGGACGTGGCTGCCCGACGAGCAGCCACCCCATTATTAGCTGGCCACGCAGACCGAGCTGGGAGGCTTCTGCCTGAGTTGGGAGCCATTAAATGCGCATGGGAGCCATTAAATGCACATGGAAGCCATTCAATGTGCGGGAAGCCGTTGCAGTGCGCCTGAAGGCCATTAAATAGGTGTGGCTCCCTAACGCCATGATGACCTGTCCCTCCAACTGAGCCAGCTTCACCAACTCCCATTCCATTTACACCGCCCCAAGCCAGACGGGGTGACGCGTGTACCAGGCATTCATCACGCAGCGTCCAAACCCCTCCTCTCTGGCGGTCCGAAGATAGGCGGCGTCAAGATACAACATAGACAAAGAGGCTTCGAGGGACAGTACCGATAGGACTAGACACAATCAATGTAATTAATGTAAAACTACTCCCTCTGCCTACCCTTGCTAGTCCCGGGGTGCTAGTGAGGATGAGGTAGGTCGGTCGGTCGGTCGAAACTCAAAGGATAGGATCACTGAGGTCGCTCAGTGGATCAGCTCACAACGAAGGGCAAGTAGAATACTAGAGCAACACGAGTTTGAGCAGAACGTAGGGCTGTTACCCGCATTGGGGGCCCAAACTTGGGTAAATCCTGTGTGTTCTTTGTGTGCTCTCTTGTGTTCTTGAGCTTCCTGTCCTGCTCATCACGTGAAGAGAGTAGAGAGGAGAGCAAAGAGTGATACGACTGCGAAGACCCCCTACTGAAACTCGGTTATACACTCGAACCAATACTGTCCGGTACAAACACGCCGACACCCCGCCTCTACGCGACCTACTCCCTGGCCCTGCAGTTCTTTGGTCTAGTCCAAAAGGATGGCAAGGGTCCCTTGGCGATACTGTGGACTTCTAGCTTCTGTGTTGAGCCCTGACGGGCGTCTAGTGGGTGCGTGCGGCACGGTGCGTTGCGGCTATGCTCCGCCCACCATGGTGCTTCACGGTAAAGTTCCGCCCACCATTTGCCCCACCTCTACACGACCTGCTCCCTAGCCTTGCAGTTCTCTAGTCTAGTCCCAGTAAAGTACATGGGATTAAGCTCTGGATGGTTGTAGGAAAATGACAACCTAGTGTGCGCCCCCACCCACTCAGTGGCAGGGACTTAGGCTTTGTGTGCCTGTTAGCCTGTTTGAAAGACCATGTAGAGGTCTATCCTTGTGTGTGATGAGTAATTGATGAGTTTTGAGCTTGGTTGATTTGAAATTGAGTTTGATTTGAAGTGAATTGGATTTGAAGCAATTTGAGTGTTGGTTGCTTTTCTTAGTGCTACCGGCCTGGGGACGGTATCACCAGACCTTTGAGAGAAATTATGATTGATTAGTGATTTTGGGATAATCATTGAATATCTTTGTGAGTATTGCTATGTGAAAGGTTTTTCCTTGTCTTTGATGGTTGCAGGGCGACAGTGCTAGGTCATGGTGAGGCGGAGGATGACGGGGACTAGGCGAGGAGCGTCCGAGGTCCAGATGGTCGGAGATCGCCAGAAGATGATTAGAGACGGAGTCCGGGCAAGCCAAGAAGACAAGGAAAAGATGAGATACTAGCTAGACACCGCGTGGAACTCTAAGTAGTATGCTTTGAAAATCGTGCAATAAAACCCAGTATGTGTGTGGGTTTTGGGTTAGCCCTTGCATGGCTGTGTGTGTGGGTTAATCCTAGCCCTTAGATGAGTGCTCTAGGGTTGAGGGTCTCATCCAAGGGTGGTAGGTGGCCCAAGAGTAGTATAAATAGTGGTGGAGGGGTAGCCTCCTCCTTTTGAAGGTTGTAGAGTTTTTTGTGCTCCTTTGAGCTTTGCCCACCTTGTTGTGTGGCTTTGTAAACCTTCTCCTTCTAGAAATGCAAATCTTTTTCATTCATGCTTGAATTTAAATTACGCATTTACTTTATGTCTTCAATTCAGCATTTAAATTCATACAATTTACATTCACGTAATTTTCTTTCTTGCAATTTCGATTTGCCTTCCCTCCTTCTAAATTCTGATCTTGGATGTCTTGAGTGTGTTCATATGGTTTTACATCTCTTTTGCACTCTTGGATTGAGTAGAAATCATCTTTTCTTTCAAGTTCTAACTCTGTCCAGAACTTGTTATTCTTGCAGTAGTTAGTATTTGATTTTTAAAAAAATATATAAAAATCCTTTTTGATTGATTATTATTGGATAAGGTTTGAAACTCTCATATTTATCTGTATAAAAATTTTGGAGTCCACTTATTGCACCGTTTGGGCTCCATGAGGTGAAAACAGAGCCCCAAATTTTCTGCTTGGAGTTTCTGACTATCTATGTTCTTTGATTTTTTCTGATTTTTCTGTAAGGTTTTTTGAGGTGAAATTTGCTGGAGTTCTTGAAGGTTAATATTCTAATAGGAATAAAAATTCTAAAAATTGCTTGAGCTGTAGAAACCCACCAACCACCTGTTCTAATTGAGGATAGTTTCTGAAAATTCTGCTTTTGCTTTTCTGAAATTGGCTTTTGTGATTTGAATTGATCTCCTTTCTAAAAGGAAGAGTTGAATTAATTCCTTCTTATTTTGGATACTAGACAACCAGAATTGTGACTCAAAAATCCCCACATATTCTATGGTACTCATCCATGCAAGCTAGGGTTACACATAGTTGTCTAGTTGTTCGGGTTTTTCACGATTTCCTTTGTGCGGTCCTTTCAAGATTTTAGTTGGAGTATTTTGGGGGAATATTTGTTTGTGACTATTCACCTCCCCTCTGTTCACCATCTCGATCCTTCAATTGGTATCAGAGCCGATTTTGCTCTTCCATATATCTTGAGCGGTCTCGAGAGCCATGGCGACAGACAAGTATTCCACCAAGCCTCCCATCTTTTGCGGTGTTGATTTTCCTTTTGGAAGTCCGGATGGATTCATACATCATCTTGCCTCGTGGCTTCTGATATGGCGAAGGTAAAGCTCCCATATGAGGTTCTGCCATGAGAACGTCCACGGACGAACAATATGGTCGACGTTGAGGCAAATGCTAAAGGCGAGAACATTCTCATACGAGGACTCGGCCGTAATGAGTATGATCGGATCTCTCACATGTGATCTCGCTTATGAGATTTGGGAGACCCTCGATGCATACCATGAGGGCACTACCCAAATCAAGACCGTGAGGCAGGATTAATACAAGCGTGAGTACAACAAGTTTGAACAACACGCTGGTGAGAGTCTTGACGAGTGTTTCGATTGATTTACTAAAATTTTGAGCGATCTTCGGGCAGTTGGTTGCACATACCCTGACTCGGATAATGCTCGTCACTTCTTGACCGCACTTGATCTTCGTGTTTGGGAAATGAAAGTGACCACCATCAAGGATACTACCGACTTATCGACCTTGACTCTTGACGGGCTCTATTCCCAACTCAAGACTCATAAGATCGATGTCGTCTCTCACAAGACAAAATCACAGTCGATGGCCTTGGTCACCGATCCCATTGGATCTTCTCTTGATTCTTCTGTTGGTTTTTCCCTCTCCGCCCTTTGCGAGCTAAGCGATGACCAACTGGACAAGTTTCCAGAAACTGAGTTTGCTCTTTTAGCTCGCAAGTTTTCTCACGCCTACAAGAGGGTGAGAGAGTAAGAGAGGTGGTGGGATCACCTGCTTCGAATGTGGTGGCCCCAACCACATTCGAGTGAATTGTCCCAAACTGGAGAAGGGCAAGAATGACTCCGGTGGTTCCGGCAAGAACGACTACATCGACAAAAATCGCAACAAGAAGCCTCCAGTTCGTAAGCCGGTGCACGAGAAGAAGTACCACAACCTCTCCAAGAACAAGAAGCTCTTCCACCACGTCCTCGCCGCCCTTGACGACATCAACCTCTCCGACACGGAGACATGGAGCGACGAAGGCGAGGATGATCCGCAAGAGAAGAAGGGCGGCGATGACTTCTCCGGTATGTGCTTCATGGCGGACACCAACGACATCAGCGACTCGAACGAGGTACCTTCCTATGACCAGCTCAATGAAGCTTTTTGCAAATTAGGAAAATTTCATGCTAGAGTTAGAGCTAGGTGTATGGAGCTTAAGAAGGAAGTAGATACCTTGACTTGGGAGTTAGCTTCTCTTAGATCTTCTCCCTCCTGAGTCACTGATGACTATTTTTTGTGTGATGCTTTGCTTGTGGAGCTAGAGAACCTAAAGACTTTGCATGATAGTGTGCAAACTGAACTTGAAAGTCTTAGGTCGAAGAATGCTAGCACTTGTACAGTTGATATTTCCTCTCTAGATGCTAGTTTTCTTCATGCTCATGCTACTCCTTCATGTGAAAATTACCCTAAGTTACTTGCTAAAATAGATGCCATGAGCGTTCACCTTAGGAAGCTTTCTTATAGAAATGATGAACTTGAAATGAATGCTTCTGAGGACCCTGTCAGCTCATGTGAGGGTTGTAAGCAACTAAAACTTGACAATAAAGCTTTAAATGACAAGTGTGCTAAACTTGATAAGGACTTACTAGATAAGTCACTTAAAAGTTGCTTGCATTGTTCTGTGATTGAGGGTGACTTGGATAAAATCCATGTCAAACTTAGGAAGAAATTAGAAGACCAAGCCCATAGGATTAGAGAAGTACCATGTGTTTCTTGTGAGGTCCTCAAGATTGAGGCAGCTGTGCTGAGGGAGAAAAATACACGTGCTGGTGTTTCTTCTTTTCTTTCTGGTTCTTCTTCTTCCTCTCACCCCTGTTCTTCATGTGCCTCTCTCTTCCGGGAGTGTGAGTATCTCATGAGCACTCTCGAAAAGTTTGTAGGAGGCAAGAAGAAGCTAAATCTCATTCTAGACTAATAAAAAATTAGCAGATTTAATCAGGGTCTAGGATTTGACTACTTGGAGCACGCTAGGGCTTATCCTCCTACCATTGTGCGTGGCTCCAAGAGTGGAGAGATTGTGGTGGTTCCCAGAATGTGTACCACTGTGTTTAGGTCTGCTAGGGTTGTCCATGGGACTTCTGAGCAGAAGGGTGTTTCTCTTGTTACTTCTGCCTCTAGTAAGGCGAAGTATTCATTCACCTTCTGTAAGAAGAATGATCAAATAGTAGATTTCTGTTTTAGGCACACCAAGATCACGGCGTGGCGTATTGCTGCTCTTAGGGGTATTCAAAGTCATCCCAGTTAAAGTGCTTCTAAGGCACACTGCTTGCTACTAGACGAGTTAGAGAGTCACTGTTTTTGGGCGTGCTAGGGACTCGATTTTCATGTTGTTCAGTCGAGTTTTAGTCCTGGAGTTGTTCGTGGTCAATCTTTCTGTCGTCCTCTTGATATTCCTCATTTTTTTATCGAGGTAGATATCAGCAACGTGAGGTGTTTCCAGGTAGCAGATTTAGGCAGCCTCGTTGGGATGGTCCAGCCTTTGCACCACGGTGGGCCAAACCAGTGATATCTCCTACATCTTCTACTAGAGTTGCTTCTTTTGATCTTGTGAGAGTCGAGCGTTAGAGAGACACTAGAGTCCAGTCTTCTTCCTCTGTGGCTGGTACTTTGAGACATCGTGTGATTCAGTATTTGGTTCCCAGGTCCTCACTTTATCCCAGTACTGAGTCTTCTCTCTCTCTTTTGACTTGATCTGGTTCGGCGGATCGGGAAGGGAGATGTTTGGATTGTTGACTCCGGTTGTTCTCGGCATATGACCGGAGACTCCCGTTGGTTCTCTTACCTAGTCCGAGCCCCCGGTGATGAGTTGATCACTTTTGGGGATGCTTCTTTAGGTAGAATCATTGCTAAAGGTACCGTCTGCATTAATGAAAATTTTATTCTTAAGGATGTTGCCTTAGTGAGTAAGTTGCTATATAATTTTCTTTCTGTTTCTCAGCTTATCAATGACTCTTTCGAGGTAAGCTTTAAGAGCAATGCTTGTAGAATCCTTGGTTCATTAGGAGGGTTAGTTTGCGGGATTTCTAGATTTGGGAGAGTTTTTTTGTGCTAATTTTTCTGTTTCTTCTGGAGACTCTCTTCGATGTTTGATTGCTTCTGAGTCCCGTGATCTCTCCTTCTGGCATAGGAGACTTGGTCACATTGGTTTTGATCATTTGACGAGTTAGCAACCGCAATCTTATTAAGTGGTTTGCCCAAACTCAAGATGGTCAAAGATTTAGTTTGCTCTCCTGCGACATGGCAAGATGGTTCTCGCTTTTCATCCTCCCGTCACCGTAGTGATGACTGATGCACCGGGACAGCTTTTGCATATTGACACTGTTGGTCTAGCTAGAGTGTAGTCAGCAGGAGGAAAGTGGTATGTCCTTGTCATTGTTGATGACTTTTTGAGGTATTCTTGGGTATTTTTCATGGCCTCGAAGGATGAGACTTTTTCTCACTTCAGGGGATTTGTTAGTAGGTTGTCTATTGAGCTCCCGGGTGCATTACGAGCTATCTGCGATGATAATGGCACCGAAGTTCAAAATTCCTACTTTGAGAGTTTCGTGTAGAGTCGGTTTAGAGCATCGGTTCTCTTCTCCCTCGTCCCTCGGCAAAATGGCGTTGTCGAAAGGAAGAACAGGACCCTGGTTGAGATGGCCAGGACGATGCTAAATGAGTACAATACTCCTAGGAAGTTTTAGGCTGAGGCTATAGCTACTGCTTGTCATGTTTCCAATTGTATTTTCTTGAGAGCATATTTGCATCGCACTTCTTATGAGTTGAGGTATGGGCGAAAGCCCAATGTTTCTCATTTTCACGTTTTTGGTTGCAAGTGTTTTATCTTGAAGTCTGGTAATCTAGATAAGTTTGAGTCTCATTCTTCTGATGGTATCTTTCTGGGTTTCTCGACTTCCTCTCGTAGCTATAGGGTCAGGAGTTGTGATGTGAATAGGATCATAGAGACCTGTGACGTGACCTTTGATGAGACTAGCCCAGGAGCTAGACCTAATATTTCAGGCTCTTCTTATCCCTCCGAGACTATCTTTGTAGAGGATGAGGATGATGAGATGATGGTGTTCCACCTGATCTAGTCTCCTCTACACCTGAGGTGCATACTGTTTCCATTTCTGCACCTCAGGGAGATCAACCTTTGCGTTCAGACTCTCCTTCAGCGAGTGGCTCTATTCCTTCTCTTCTGCTCAAGAGGTAGAGGTCACTTCTGCTTCTGGTCCTCCTCATCACATTTAGCATTCTCATCTACCTGAGCAGATCATTGGTGATCTATTCGAGCGTGTGACGCGCTCAAAATCAGGCTTATCTTCTTTTCGCCTTCACTCTGCCTTTGTTGCCTCTTTCGAGCCAAAGGATGTTACTCATGCATTATCTGATGAATCATGGATTAATGCTATGCATGAGAAACTAGAAAACTTTGAGAGGAACAAAGATCATGCTGCTTGTAGAGCCCCCATCTGGTCATAATGTCATTGGGACCAAGTGGGTGTTCAAAAACAAGCAGTGAGGATGGGGTTGTCATTACGCAACAAGGCTAGGCTAGTTGCGGAGGGCTTCACTCGAGGTTGAGGGTCTTGACTTTGAGAGACCTTTGCCTGTGGCTAGACTAGAGCGATTAGAATCCTGCTTGCATTCTCTGCATCCCAACGCTTCAAGCTCTATCAAATGGATGTCAAGAGTGCATTCCTAAATGGCTTCATTGAGGAAGAGGTGTATGTCAAGCAATCTCTAGGATTTGAGAACCCCAAATACCCGAACCATGTCTACAAGCTTTCTAAAGCCTTGTATGGAGTTAAGCAGGCCCCTAGAGCTTGGTATGAGAGGCATAAGTCCTATCTTCTTAGTCATGGTTTCAAAATGGGTATAGTACATAAAACTCTATTCATCAGACACCAGGGTTCTCATTTCCTTCTCGTCGAGTTATGTGGATGATATTATCTTTGGTTGGCTCATCTCGGTCTCTTGTGTCTCATTTTTACGGTGATGAGCACGAAATTTGAGATGAGTATGATGGGTGAGTTGAGCTACTTACTCGGCTTCCAAATCAAGCGAGACTTCGAGAAGGTACTTTCTGCACCAAGGTAAGTATACTCGGGACCTCTGAGGCTGTTTGATATGCCGATGGAAAGCCGTGATAACTCCTATGGCCACGCTCGCGTCCTCGAGCCGATGAGGATGGTGAGCTGTTGATCAAAAGGAGTTCGGAGCATGATTGGCTCCCTCTTGTATCTTACTGCCTCGCAGCCTGACATACACTTTGCCGTGTGTATGTGTGCTCGCTTTCAGGGTTCTCCTCGTGCTTCTGATCGCCAGGCGGTGAAGCGCATCTTCAGGTACCTTGGAGCTACCATTGATTATGGTATTTGGTACTCTTCTTCTTCTTGTCTATCCCTTAGAGCCTTTTCTGATGCAGACTTTGCCGACTGTAGGATAGATAGGAAGAGCACTTCTGGCACTTGCCAATTCATTGTTACTTCTCTTGTTGCTTGGTCATCTAAGAAGCAGTTCGGAGTTGCATAGTCCACCACTGAGAACTGAATATGTTGCTCTGACCGATTCTTTGTAGCAGTGTGCTCTAGATGAGATCGACCTTCTGAGGACTTGGGTTAGAGATAGAGAGTGTTCCACTTTTCGTGATAACACTTACGCTGCTCTGCATTGCAAAGAACCCAATCGCGACATTCTCGGACCAAGCACATTGATGTTAGATATCACTTCCTTAGAGACCATGTGGAGAAAGGAGATATAGTGCTTGGTTAAGTGAGTGACCACCAATTGGCTGATATCTTTACCAATCCTCTGGATAGCTCTAGGTTTGTTGCCTTGAGGAGTGAGCTTAGAGTTGTGTACCCTTACTACCTTCTGTGATGGGGAGCTGATCTGTATATTATGTATTATATTTTATTTCAGTTTTTTTCCCTTGTTTTGTTTTGTTCTGGGTGCTTATGGGTTTTATTCCTTGGAGTTACGAGTTCACTTCACTTAGACTTCTGGCATGCTTTGCATAGACCTCTCATCTTGTGCTTTAGGTTGCTATCATGTAATTAGCTATACTCTCTTCTCTTTAGGTTGAGTTCCCTCACGGTCTTATAAGTCTAGCGGTGTTGGGCCCCCTGGTAGAGCAGTGCATGTGCACTCCTTTAGTTTGGGATCTAGAGGCGACTTTCCTATGTTAGTCATTGGGGAAGATGAGAGCGAATCTGAGCCGTAGTGTTCTCTACCATCTTTTCTATGCTCTATAGCCACCCGATTCGCGGTTTCTTGATTTCTTCCCTCCATTACGTGTTTACGGCTTTAATTGAGTTTTTTTCAACCATTCTTGAGTTTTAATCTTGCTAATAACTTAATTTGAACCAGATTTGTGCTTAACATCGAATCACATATTGAGGGGGAGTTTAAGAATCTGTCTCATGCATTGCATATAGACTTGATTTTCATTTTATGAGCTTTGTCTATTATGCAAATGATCCATGTTTCATTTCGTACACCATGCTATATTATGAAGAAAATTACTTGCTTAGATATGTCCAAGTTCATTTATCTTGCTAAGCTTGCAAAATTAAAAAAAATCTTTAAAAGAAAAACCTGATAAACATGTTGCGTTTACTTGCTAAGTTTCTTCTTGACGGATACTTAGACACACAGTATCCCGAGCCAGGAAGGTATATGGACGCTTGTGCCTAAGGCAGGGGCCCAAGGTCTCCGGCGAGCCGACCGAAATGGTCAGACCAAGCATAGTGAGGGCGGGCTCCCCACAGACTCTGGCGATAGCGGCTCGGAGATACCTCGGCCAAACGAGTGGCGGACCGGCCAAGATCTCCGTCGAACTCAAACCCTCTTCGTCAACAAGCCAACATCAAATCGCCGGTGGCGCCCAGACTCGGCCACCTTACCCCGATCACGGTGCTTCAGTATGACCAAACAAAGAGGGGAGGCCGCGCGCCTTCCCTAGGCCACTCGAAGGTGACACCGACGTCGGCGCTGACAAGCTCTGAGAGGGCAGGTCGCCATTTCCGGAGGCAATTGCGCCCTCACCGACTCGGCGCCAAGGCCAACCAGCATCGTCGTCGAGTCGGTCAGAGACGGAGCCAAAGTGGAAAGCCAGAACTCCCGGCGTAAGGAGCCCCATCCATTTTTCCTTTACCGCCCTATGTAACTAGCTTCCCCGGTTATAGGAGGGCTTGCAGCCCTCGGCGTGACGAACATCCACATACACATAGCGAGCATACCCTTAGCTCCAAGCCCTTCACGCTCATAGCTCTCTCGTCCAGAGCCATCATACGAGGTGCTTGCGTAGCCCTCGCTTGTAACCCGACCAGAGCTCATCGGCATCAATACAAACCGCACCACCACTTGGCCTGGAGTAAGGGGCGTTGGCCCGAACCGAGTATAGATTCTGAACCTCTTTTTCTCTCTTTTGGGTCTAACCATTCAAGGAGCGAGCAGCGCGGCCCCTCAAGACTTACAAATTTTACTTATCGGTTCTCGAAACTGCACCGTAGTTGGCTAGCGCGAGTAGGAGCCTTCAGCGTCTGCTGTCTCCGGACTCCATTTTGCTTCCTTGATGGATCCGCCGTCATCGGCAATGGCGCTTGCACGGGGAGCGAATCCATTTCGGTTCCCTCGATTTCTATCACCAATCTGACGGGAGAGAAACTCAACCTTGCTCCCGTCCGCCCCGAAGACCGAGCCCGAGTACTGCGCCACATCATCCACACCCTCGGCGACCTTATTCGAGAGCCCAGCGCCGGCTCAAGCGGCGCTGGCTATCTTGGCTTACCGCCACCCAGAAGCGCGCTCGGCGCCTTCCGCGAGCGGCGCCTTCGCCTCCGAAGGCTGCGCTTTGTAGCAATGGCTGGCTACCGTCGACTTCCATCCACGAGATCTTGGAGAGCTCCGCCGATGGCGACTCCGGTTCGAGCGAACAAGCCTCGAAAGGCCGTACACCGTGAAGTGCAATGTGGCGGTGTGGCGGTCAGCAAACCGCAACTTCACCAAGTCAAGAGGACGCCATCAACGCTCCGGCGCTGAGAGGTAGTGGCCAGCAGCACCGACAGGCGGATCATCAAGAATCCACCCGACCGGCTCAGCGTGGCAATGAAGGCTGGAACTACCAGCGGCAACGAACTTCGGCAAGGACGCGAGGCCGACCAGCGAGCAGAATCAACAGGCACCCCCTGACGCGAAGCTGACGCCGCAGCCTTGGCAGGATACCTGTGATTAGCGGAAAAAGCGGTTAACGCCCGTGCTTCCCTCTTAGAGGCAAAAACCGCGCGGCGGCGGCGATGTTGCTCTGCGGCATCCCAGGAGCCGCGAGCAGCAAGCCGGAGCCACCTCTGGCACCTCTCGGGGCTGGTAGAACCGTCGCCGTCTTGCATGTACGGCCACTGGCACCCTCACTTGAGGTCTCCCTCGGGCCGTAAAAGCCAAGCTTCGCCGAAAGCAGGAGAGGGCGCCTGCGGCTGGCGGGGCGGCCCGAGGCCTCCTACACCGACGCGTCATCGTCTCGGGCAACTTTTCTGCTAGCCGTGACACTCTCGGCCTTTCGAAGGAGGCGCCCGGCGTCGCTGACTCGTTCCCAAGTCGTCGATAGTGGCATGGCCGTAACGCGGCTGACCCACGAGGTCCGGGGCCCCGAGCTTTCTCACGGGAGATCCATGAGGCGAATTTCCCGCCGGCTTCCGAGCACTAACCAACATCACCAAGTCCTGCGGAACCGCGAACCGGCGTTTGGTTAGAAAGATTATCGGCTACTTTATCGAGGCCGACGTACCGATGACCTCTTCATCATTGATACCTCCCCTCTATTTAGCGAGACTTCGGCTCGAGCTTTGGCTCAGTCACTACTGCAAGGGGCTATCGGGGAGGCGGGCCGACTTGAAGAGCATCTTCGTCGGCAACTTCGAGAGACGCATACAAAGCCACTGCAGGAACTCCTGGGACTGAAGAGCTGCAAGCAGTGACGGGGAAAGCAGCAGGGATTACATCCGGCTTCTCCCCAGCGATTACTGGCAACTCCCAGAGCATTAAGCGGCCGCCCGGCGTCGTTGGGGCATTCATTCTGACGGCACATGCAGAGCCTTGGTCCTAAGGCTGGGCATCTCAAACCAGGGACCACCAGGACACCTTTCGACGCCGCTACCAACCACGCCTCCGGTGAGGAGGCGATGGGAAACCATTCGATAAGCGAAGGTAGCGGGAATCAGGCCCGGGCAGACGCGCCCTCAGAGCCAGCGGAAGCGAAGGCGGAAGAAGCAGTCGCGAGGGACCACCAGATCATGACCGCGAGCATACGACAAGCGGCGGCCAGTGGCCGTACCACGACCGACCGACTTGGCGATGGGCGGCGTACGAACCAGCGGGTACCGTCGAGCACCATCACAGGGGCTGCGAAGTCTGAGAGTGCTTCGCTCGGAAACCTGGCCATGAGCAAAAGCAAAAAGCGACGAAGAGCACGGGCCGGGGAAGACAAAGGCGGCCGGGTTCCCGAGCCAACCGGATGCCTTATGATCTTCGGCCGGACGACTCTCGCCGACAAATGCGAAACGCTTCGCCTACCGTAGGTGCACAGTGACCCGCGGTCCCAACCTACCTCGGCGGTGAAAAGCGATCACCTTCGATCAGGCGGACCACCAGCCGTATCCGCATCCGGGAGATACTCACTCGTCGTCGACCCCATCTAAGGTAAAATGCCTCCTCACCAAAGTCCTCATGGGCGGCGGCGGTAACCTCAACATCACAGTATGTCGAGGGCGCTCGGCGCCTGGCGTCCCAGCTTCGACCCTGACCGAGCAAAGCGCCTTTCCACAGGCGTCATCCGGGTCATCAAGCCTACCCACTAAGGCGGTCGACTGCCCGTCACCTTTGGGGAGACAGCTTCCGCCACCGAGAATCCTGCGCCGAGGTGGTGGGGTTCGCGGGTTCCTACTGCGCTATCTTGGGAGGCCGTTACTCATCAAGTTCATGGCGGTCCCCAACTACACCTACATTTGCCCGAAGATCCGGGGCCCACGAGGCATCATTACCATGTCCTCATCCTTCGGCTTGCTTTCCAAGCTGCCCAGCGTAGCAGATTGCGAGCTAGCCTCGGTGGTCATCGCGTCATTGAGAAGCGGCGGCCAACCTCTAGGAGGCGACCTCCGAGTCCATCCCGGCTCCGCAAGTCGGGACACAGGAGTCGCCAGTCTGATGCGGAGGACACGAAGGGATCGCGATCGATCAAGACCCGACCAAAATCGTGCTTGGTGAGAAGTCCGCCCTCCCGCCAAATAGGAAAAGCGCGCTCGTCGACTTCCTCTGGAATGCATCGGGATGTCTTAGCACGGGAAGACCTCAGACATGCTTAGAACATCCCAAGAAGTCGCCGGAGCACACGCACTGAATATCCGGACTGGCGCCGGTACGGTCATGTCTACTCTGCGCCGTTCGGCGAAGCCAAAGCGCGAGCTCATAGGAAAGTAGCCAACCTTACTGCGGTGAGTTCATAAAGAGATGCATGCACCCGGTGGCTTGCCAATCCGTCCTTGTAAAAAAATCGGGGCAATGGAGGATGTGTGTGTCAACTACGAGGCTGAACAAGGCATGTCCCAAGGACCATTTTCCTTTGCCTCCGGATCGACCAAGTCATTGATTCCACATTGGTTGCAGCGAGTCACTCTCGTTCTAAAGCGCCTACTCGAGGCTACCACGGTCCGATGAAAGAAGTCCGACCACTCGCGACCTCTTTCATCACTCCGTTAAGCTCGTTTTGTTCCGTAACTATGCCCGCCGGTCGAAGAAGCAGCGAGTAGCGACATACTGTATTGTATGTACACAGCCGAAGAACCGGATCGGTCGTAACAGTCGAGTATCGTGGGCGACATTAAATCGTCGTCAAATCGAAGAAGGCCCGGCGACCTCGTCGCACGACTGGAAAACCTTTGCGAACCTCAGCGGTTCCGCATAAGACTCAACCGAGAAATCGTTTTCGGGGTCATTAAGAAAAGCTCCTCGGATTCATCATATCGAGCAGCGGCATCGAGGCCAACCCGGTGAAGGTCTGCGCAATCATGAAGATGGGGCGATTCACAGACCAAAAAAGCGTCAAAAAGGCGTGCAGGATGCCTTGCATACTGGCCGTTTGTATCTCTCACCTTGGCGGCGAGGATGTTGCTCTACAAAATGCTCGAAAAGTCCGACCACTTGATTGGGCGCCACGAGGCTCGAGAGGCCCTCGATCGATTGAAGGCCTTCACAGCGTCACCCCGTCTTAGCGTCGTCGCCCGTCACGAAACCTCTGCTCCTCTACGCCGCCGCACGACCCGGTATCGTAGCGTGGCGCGTCGTCGTCAGCGAGGCGGAGGAACCGTGCCCTCAAGGTGCAGCAGCCCGTCTACTTCATCGATGAAAGTACTCTCGGTGTCAAGGCCCGTTACGCGAAGTGCAGAAGCTGCTCTCTGGCGGTGCTAATCGCGGCGCGATCCACTACTTGGCCCGGCACCCCATCTCTATGGTGACTTCTTCACACATAGGCGAGATCATCATAGCCGCGATGCTTGGGAAGAATAGCCAAGTGGGGCTCGAGCTTATGACGGCCACGACATCTCGTTCGTTCCCAAGGCAGTGATCAAGTCCCAAGCCCTCGCCCGATTTACGTTGCTTGAGTGGACGAGAAGCCCGGTACGCCCGTAGGCTCGAAGAGGCGAATCTTTGGACAATGTACTTGACGGGTCCCTCTGACAGAGAAGCGGGCGCCCGGAATAAATCATAATCTCCCCACTTGGCAAAAGGGTCGATATGTTGTCAGACTTCTCTTGACGCCACCAACAATGTCAGCAGAAATCTGAAGCCCTCATCAGCGGTCTCCGAATCGCCGCGCGACCTCGGCGTCGACGACATTTATATCTGGCGACTCAAAATGGTGATGCGACCAGGTCATGAAGACCTCGAGCCCGAGACCCATGCATGGCGATACTGCCCTTGCAGTCATCAAACTCGAAAAAAAATTCAGGGTTTGAGCTCCATCCACATTCTGAAACACTACAATAGCAGTAGAGCCGACCTACGCCAACATTACCCTCGGGCAGGGGCCGGTCGATTGAGTCTTTGCTTACGACCTTCGTCAGCCGTCCGTCCGAATGGACCGGGTTGGTCGTCGGCCGACCACGCCGGGTCGCCCGAACCGAACATCGGCCAGCGGTCATCGCCCCATCGGAGTCAAGCCAAAAGACGTCTTGATGGTGAGGAGTCCGTGGAGGAAAGACTTCGTCGGTAGCTTAGCCGAGATGGGACTCTCCCCAGATCCGGCCAAAGGAGCCCGGCCTTCATACGGTATATAAAGTCCTTTGTCACAGTCGGCGAGAACCTTCTGACAAGAGAGTCCCTCGGGGTTCTCGAGGTGCATCCTACCCGACCAGGGCAAAGACTTCTTTCTCGTCCATCTTAGGAATATCACGGACACTGACTGACCCACGGTCCCTCGTGGGTAAGGCTTTTCGTCAAGGCTTCTCTTGGCCGACCGCCCGTAGTGACGGCCTTGCAAACCGTCGTTCGCTTTTGTGAAGGGTGCCAATTCTTCTTACTCGTGACGCTTTCCTTCCGCTCAAGCCCTCGGGGCGATTCCCATCCGCGTGGCCGATTAGCGATGCAGGGGACTCGACACCTTTCAGGCCACTCAAGCGCCAAGGCACCGCACCTCTTTGTCGCCCGGTGGACAAATTCACCAAGTGGATAGAGGCTAAGCCGATCGCCACCATCCGCGTCGCTTGCTGTGACCCGATTTCTTCAGCGACATCGTCTCTGGGTTGAGTCGAATTCCATCATCAAACAAACGATGTGCGCGTTCACGGGGAAGGAATTTCTCGAGTTATTATGACGACTTCAACATCCGTGTCATTGACGTGACCATCGCACACCCAGCATGAGACCAGCCAAGCCGAAAGAATTGAAACGACATGATCGCTCCAGAGGGCTCAAACCGCGAATCTTCAATCGTTGAAGAAATCGGCCGGTATTTGACGGCAAAGTACGCCTCCATCCTTTGGAACTGCGAACTACCCCAACCGAGTCAGCAGGCTTTACCCATTCTTCTTGGTGTTACAGTAGCGGTACATCTGCTAGGCCGAAACTTGGAATCTGGCGCTCCTAGACTCCAAATCTTCAACCAAGCTCGGGGACTCAACTTCGCCAATAGGGCATGTCGATCAGCTCGGCAGTAGCGATGTTGCAGATCATGGATCGACCAAATACCAACAACGCTTCTGGCGTTATCGAGTCGCGAATCCGCGGCCGAACCTTCAACGTGGGCGACTTGGTCCTGCGCCAAGTCCAGTCAAGCGCCGGCAAGCATAAGCTTTCACCTCCATGGGAAGGCCCCTTCACCGTCGTGGAGGTGATCCGGCCCGGCACCTACCAGCTCAAAGACGCTGACGGCAACGTTGTTTCAAACGCTTGGAACATCGAAAGGCTCAGGCAGTTTTTTCCCTAAGAACCTGTTTCCTTGCTGAACGCATCTATCTACCTGACCCACCCGAGTGGCGCGAACCCGCTCGGGGGCTTGTGAGTCTGCGTGACCTTGTTACGTAGCGCCCTGATCGACCGAAAGTCCTCCCCTGAAGAAATCGCTTCGACCCGGCTATCACGGTCTACATCTCGTAAAAACCCCGGCGGTTTTTCTTGACTACGGCCGCTAAAGTGATGGCCCGCGGCGCGAAGTGATCTTCATACGGGTAACCCACGGACGATCCACTAAGGGTTTTTTCGCAAGCATTCGACAGCGTTAAATCGAGCGTTCGGCGAAAGCGAGCATTAACTTATGCATTCCATAAACTTTAAAATAAAAGCACATTCATTACTGAGAAGAAAACAAAAGCAATGTCTCGTCCTATGCTAACCCTAAGCGAGAAAAGGAGTGCAAAAATCTACAAAACGGACATGCGGACCACGAAGGCGAAAGGCAGCGCCCGATGCAAAGGTTGCTTATGCATACGGCGAGTTAAGGGCACCAGCCCCGTTGCTGACTTAAGAAAATCGAGGGCCAAGCGTCCTCCAGGCGTCCTCCCGAGAGACCTGCATATGCCGTCCGTCTCGTGGGTCCAAGACCTCGAGTGCAGCCTTCACGCCCACAGTTCCTTAGCCGCCTCCACTGTAATATCCGAGTGTATTTTTATACTTGAAGCCTTTGTACCATTGTACACAAGCGTTGTTCAATAATACACCAAGTTGTGTATTTACGTATTGTGAGTGGGATATACTTGAGTGGGAACTAAAAGAACCCTTCAACTTAAATAATCTCACTCGAGAATCAAATCGTGTTCAAGTTGCATTCGAACTAATCAACTTCCTTCCTTCATTCAAAACTATGAACTCAATTGCAATACTTTTGCCAAATCTTTGATGAGTTGAACAAAAGAGTGGAGGATGTGAAAACCTTCAATTTGGAGCTCACTTGACTTAAATATGAAGTCATGTAGCTCATTACGGATCATTTGATCCATTTTCCAACTTTTCACCAACAAGTGTTTTTCGGTGATTGAATTCAGTTTTTGAGCTCTTGCACCAATACCTTGCACTGTGAGTTAAATGTTCCTTCTCCACCTTTTTGAAGTACAAATTACCTAGTTCAATGGGGAGCTTAAAATCTTCAAAAGGAGTTAGGGATTCATTTAATCGAATAAATGAAAATTGATCGCGGTCACTTTTGGACCACCCGATTTAATTACTCGCATACTCAAAAGTTATTGCAAATTGAGTTGGATAAATATCAAAGTGACCTGAAAACACTCCAAAATATCTTAGGATCGTTTGAAATCGATTTTGGGAGTTGAAATCTTCGCGTTTGCAACTTGACCAAAATGCCCTTGGGTAAGTGCATAGTGTCCCCATGTGTTATAAGCCATTTTCCATCCTTTTCCAACAGCCACCTCTCTCTTTCCTCCTCTCCCACGTCCCAAGCAAGGGAGGGCTCCCAAACCCTAGAGCACCCATTTGCACCTTAAGGAGGCGATTAAATGCCAAGAAACTTGATCAGGGGGCAGAATCAACATCCTCATTCGATCCCCACCTCCTAGACCCTCTCAAGTGAGTATTCCATCATCTCTCATGAAGCGTATCTTTGAGCTCCGTGGGGTTTTGAATTCTAAGTTGATTTCTTGGCTCCGGGACTTCCCTCTTCTTTGTAGCTCTGATTCTTCTTTCAGCAACCGCATTTCATCAATTTCCCCAAACCCTAGCTTATGTCAAGCCTAGGTTTAGTGTGTTAGACACATTGCATGGCAATTGTGCTTTAGAATCTAGACTCGAGGTCATCGTTAGGTCCATTTAACTCTATAGTTGACCTAGCTTTTAGCCAACCGAAATTGTGCATGCTCACTGGGTTTTCGATTTGCCGGAGTTCTAGTGATGCATAGCATGTATAAATTTTCCTTTAGCGATTACGTAGCTAGAGCACTCTGGGAGAGTCGAAATTCAATTACTTGGCCAAAATTTATTTTAATCCTTTAGGTACTAACTATTTTCACGAATACTAGAAGTCCGTAGCATGTATCGATAGCTCTATTAGCTCTTACATAGCTTTAGTCGCGATCGGAAAAGTCGAAGCTACATTTTAGCAAATCACGCTAGCAGTTGTCAGCTCTAGGTCACTTTATTTTAAAAATTTGTAGAGGTCCGATGAGCGAATGGACAGCACGGATGGCTTTCTGCGGTAGGAGCCTCGATTAGTAATGTCGAAATTAGGTTTGACAAATATTTCAGTATACTTTGCAGCTCTAGGTCACTATTATTTTTACAAAGTGCCGAGGACACTGTAGCAAGTATGGTCAGCATTATTAGCTCTCTGGTGCGTGTAAGTGAGCTCGGAAGAGTTAGTTTTGCATTTACTAGCTTCCATTTTATTTTAATAACCGTAGTGACCAAGGACATTTAGAGCATTTTAAGCTTCTGTAGCCGTTTAAGGTCACTAAGGTCGAAAGCATGCTTTCCGTGTTACTTTAGATCGCGTTCAAGCCGCTTTTAGGACTCTTGCCGTTTCTCGGGTGATTCTAGGGGTTACGGCGTGCAATTAGCCAAAAGTCCGGTAGATTAAGTCCATTATGTTGGGGAATAGCTCCGATAAGTCATAAATAACCCCAAGCAACTAGCCGAGGAGTTAAAACAAGTCTCGCGGCATTCTGGTCAAAACGGCCCTTTTGATCGATTTGGCTGGTTTTTAAAGCAAAATGGCCATTTTGCCATATTCCACACTTTAGGGTTTCTTCGCGATTAGCTATCGGAATGAGTCGTTTAGGGTCATTTAAGCCTAGTGAAGTCGAAAACGTGCTCCTCGCACAAGTGGAATCGAGTTTGAGCCGTTTAGGACCTTGTGCGATCGAGGCGTGTTTAGCGATCCAAATCGCTTTCGATCGGAATTCGATGTAGATTAAGTGAATTTCAGTGGGGTAAGGCCCAGATGGGTCCTAAATACCTAGACTACCTAGTGGAACAGCACGGAGAAATCGCAAATCGATTACGTGCGTTACGGACAAAAATGGCTTTTGCCTTTTGGTGAATAGTGCCATTTCTCTTTTTCTGAATTTTTCAGCTTTTACGATTTGGTTTTTTGTTTTTTGGCTCGATGCGATCATTTTAATTCCAAAGCGAGTTGCGACAAGTCCCGTTAGGTGTGTTATACCTAATTCTAGGTGTTTAACTAAATTTATTTGGAATTTTACTTTATTTTAGCATTTTATTAAACTTTGGCGAAATTTCACAAAATCGCCTCTTGAGTCATGATTTACGCCGTTTTCGTGTTTTTGATCGTTTCTTTTCTTTCTTAGTGTCTAGATGAGTTACATTTGGTGTTAAGTTGGTGTTTATGCAATTGATGTCACTTTTTGCTAATTTATTGCTCTTTTCGCGTTTTCTTGTTTTTGATCGAATAGAGCGGGCGAGTCGGGGATAAGCTTTAAACGCGCGAGAACTCATCCCGACATAATCAGAAGAAAGAGCAACAAGGCAAGCACCTCCTTTGAACATATTGATCCCATATTTTCTGATGTTTACCTTGATTTCTCAAACTATATGCATTGTTTAAATTACGTAAAATCGCTAGTTTGTGGGAATGGTAGTTATACCCTGATTTGGTGGACTTCCTCAATTTAATTCCCTCGAATACTTTGACAATCTTAAGTAGGGTTAGACAATTTAATAAATTGTCGGGTTGGGTATAAACGAATCTAATGCTTTGCACATGCTTAGTCAATGCAATAGAATTGAGTCTAAAGTCATTCTTTCATCAAACAATCAAAACTATGGATAATTGTTATTGGTTTTGGAAATGTGGCTTGTGAAAGTAATTTGATAAAAATGTGGAATGTCTAGTGGATTAACAGATTGAGCGAGAGGTATAATATGTGCTAGTTAAAACACAGTGGCGAATGGTTGTTGTGTTAAGTGGAGTTCCTCGCTTGAGTCATTAAGAGAAAAACTATAAGGACCGAACTCGAGATGGTTTACGAATGAGCCTTGTTAAGCACTTTAATTTGGTATGGGAATGACCTATTTTAGTACTTGAAGTGAGGGTTAGCGGTTACTGTTGGTAGTAGAAGAGTGGTCGATCTTCCACGTAGAAGCGGGCGGTAGCGGTGTATATTTTCAAAAACCATCGTTTGTACCTTCGTGTATGCAATTGTGGTAGATCTTGGCGTGGTAGATCCTCCAGTTCATAAAATGATACAACGCAGCCATGCTATAGGAAATGCCATGATGCGTATTTGCCGCCGTCACAAGTTAGTGGCTCCTTCGTTATGGAGTTGGCCTCTTTAGCATATAGCGAGGGGTTTCGTCGTGCGGTCTTTGGGTGTGGTTAAACCCTTAACGATGGGAGCGGATAGTTCAACCTTGCATATCGGGTACCTCGTGTATCGCGTGTCTCTGGTACGAGGAATGCAAATTTTGAATTGTGTTTGGGTAAAGTGTGCAAACTCTGCGAGTCTTAAAACAAATCGATCGATTAGCCGTGCTCACGGATATGAGCAATTCTTGATTATTGGATCGAGTATAGAATTTGGTTTGATTTGAAAATGAAGACCTACTTTGGAGTCTAGCTAGATATGTATGATGATTTGGTATGTGGTTCCGTACCTTGGTGGATTTATGTATTTATGGATGTCATTTACGTATCTCTCTGCGATCATGGATGGTGGTAGTTGAGAAGCTCAAGCTGTTACATATCTTGTAAATATATGTTTTATTCAAGCTGCCGTCTTTCAATTTATGTATTACATTACAATGAACTGTTTCAGCTGTCGCTTTTGCAATAGACTTAGTATAGTAGCTTTGTTCATTGATTCAGCTTTACTAATTATATTTCCATACACTAAAGTCTTGCGAGTACATACGTTATACTCACCGTCTTCATGCTAACCTTCTTACCCGAGAGGAGGTAATGATGATGTTCGGGATGACTTGGTGATCCCTACTTCTGCGAAGATGTCTTGAACGCGACACTTGTTCCTCGTCCAATGACCTTAGGGTTGTGTGGGCAAGCTACTTGTTGAATTAGTTTTGTATTTCATTTATGCGTACTTCTTCTTTTGGCTTGTATTATATTTTTGTAAGATTTACACCAGTTATGTAAATTAAATTTTTCGATGTGCGCCGATACTCGCGTTGTTGATGCGTGATCTTTGAGCTCTTGATCCGAGAACGATGTCGGATCCGTCTGATGCCGGGTTTGAAGCTAGGATTTGATTCTGATGATCGAAATTTTTGGTTCAGACTTTTCGATCAAAGAACCTATTGCTATCTGCATTGCCATACACTACTGAGTAGGCGAGTTATGCTGATGCGGTATGGGACAAGGGGTCCTCACAGCGGTGGTATCAGAGCCATTGACTGTAGGAAGACTTAGTTAGCCAGTCAGTAGACATAGGAAACATATTTTATTCTGAAAATTTATTTTCAATTACAAACTCTAATTTGAAACTGTAGAATGCTGATCTTGCCTATTCAATAGTTTTCACTCATCTACAATTCAAAGTGAATCTAACCTTAATCCAAATCTCAAAATCTGATTTATTCTTCTATCTTATTCAAAAGGATTAGAAGGAACACAGGATTAGTTTAGGAGGGTTAAGAGTAGATGTTTGTGATTATGTCGAGGGATTCTTTGTCGTTTCCTTAATTTGCCATTTGGCTTGTTCTTATCAGTTTTGGTTGAATGCTTTTAAAGTGTTTGTAATTTTATCTGTATTCTTTAGGATCAGTTTTTCACATTTGGCCTTGCAGTTTAATTGACTCAAGCTGTGCAATCAGGATCACCGCCAAAGAGGCGTGTCGCTCATGGCGCTCGGCAGCCGAGTGGTGCTGGCAGTGGCGTGGCGCGATGGAGTGCTCTGCCGGTGCCTTCGCACCCGGCCCGGCGTGATCAGCAGTCCCAGGTTCCTCTGGTGGGCAGCACGAGTTCAGTCTCGATTGCATGCCGGAGGTGAGAGCTTCCTCCTCCTCCTCCTCCTCCCTTTCTTCCTTGGAGGCGATGATGGGCAGCAGACTCGAGTCATGGAGTTGATGCTTGGTATCCCGGGCTGCAGCGGCCCTGACCCTGCCGCTGATTTCAACACGAGTCTAAATTTATGCGAGCTCCAGCGAACTCGACCGCGAACCGCGGCAGCAGCGACCCGATGGAAGCGGAGGGCGGCTCCACAGATATAGAGGAAGCTTGAGGCTGGTTACTATGCCGATGTCTTTGAAGGTTGTTACACCTCCTACTACCTCCGAGGACCAGCAGGCCTCATGGTGGAAGCGGCTTCAAAGCTGTTCGACCTGGCGATCAGATCACTACATGGGCGAGTTCAAGGTGCTTTTGGCTCATTCACATTCCATCGGGGCTAGTAGAGATGAAGAAGCGGGAGTTTATAACCTCCGCCAGGATCCTCGTCTGTGATGGATTATCTTCACCGCTTCAACCACTTGTCGGTCTGCGGATGATGAGAGTGACCCGCAGGGGCTGCGGAGGGTTGGCTTTGTTGAGAGAGCACCTCACCCGGAGGAGATTAAGCATGTGCTATCTGTCCGGGATATCCCGATATGCAAGTATTGGTGGATAAGGCCATTATTTGAGGAACGCGAGGCGCTTATGGAAGCCGTGGCGTAAATGGGCGTATGCGGCCGGTCGATGGCGGTCCTTCGAGTCGAGCCTTCACTCGGTAGGACTCGCGATCTTTAGCGCCACCAGCTCAGCGACCTCGGGGCCTTCCTCCTCGCCTGCTCGAGTCTTTCCGATCGTACCACCGCCCAGTCAGCGGTAGGGTTCCCGAACCGCATGCCCATATTACTTGCCGCTGCGGCGGGGCGAACGCCGCAATGCTGCCCGGCGAGCAGGCAGCAGCAGCGACCAGCAGCTCGAGTGCAGCCCGTCCCAAGTCGATCTGGTGGGCGTGGGGTGGTCGGCGAGGACGTCCGGGTACTCGAGCACTATCGGCTCGGTCGTGGCCGTCTGAGCGTGGCCACGCAGAGGAAGCCTCTGACTCGGATGTGGTGTTGGATGCGTTGTTTGTGCATTCCGTACCTACCTTGGTTTTGTTTGACTCTGGAGCATCGCATTCTTTTGTTTCTTCGGTTTGTTGATCGATGTAGAGATTCCTTGTCACCCTTGACAAGTATTTGCTGATCCACTCACGGATCTGTTTAATTCTTGAGCTCGTAAGTCCAAAGGTTAAAATTGTGATCAATGAGGTAGAATGCAGGGTGATCTCATCAACATTGAGACATCAGGTCTTGAGGTGATTACAGGTATGGGGTTGTCCAAAACCGAGGGCATATTGGTATGTGCGGAAGGTCCATTTCATTAGTCAATTCGATGGGGTTCTTTGTCACCTTCTCTTGATTCTTCGCGGCATTCCTCGCTCCATGCTCTTCGGTGCGAGAGGCAGCTCGGTGCTGTGTAGTGCGAGAGTATCTGATGTGTTCCCGGATGAGTTGCGGGTTTGCCACGATCGCGACACAGGTTCATCATTGATCTCTTGCAGCACTTCTCCAATTTCCAAGCGTCAAATGCCTTGAGATGAGCTAGTTGAATTGAAGAAAGCAGCTCAAGGCGGCAAGAAGGGTTTATTCGTCAGTTCTTCTCCACAGGGGCGATCTGTTCTCTTTGTCAAAAGGGCGGCACTCTTCGCTGTCGCGTTGATTATCGGTCCTTGAATGAGGTCACTATCAAGAATAAGTATCCTCTTCCTCGGATCGATGATTTGTTTGACCAATTAGGCGGAGCTCGAGTCTTCTCCAAAATAGACTTGAGATCCGGCTATTTTCAACTCAAGATCCGTCGAGAGGATATCCGAAGGCGCCTTTGTTACTCGTTATGGCGGTCTGAGTATCTGATTGTATCTTTGGCCTCACCAATGCACGCCTTCATGAATCGATGAACAAGGTCTTCATGGAGTTCCTTGATAGATTTGTGGTGGTGTTCATTGATGACATCCTCATATACTCCAAAGATGAGGAAAACCGCCACTTGCATATGGTGCTCGGCAAGCCCTTGACATCAAGCTGTCGCCAAGTTCAGCAAGTCGCGAGTTACGGCTCGAAGGTGGAGTTCTTGGGACATGTCTGTCGGCGAGGTAGCGGTTGATCCGCAAGATGCAGGATGTACTCGATTGGGGCGACCTCGCAATGTCGAAGATTCGGAGTTTTCTCGGTCTTGCGGATATTATCGCCGGTTTTATCGAGAACTTCTCCAAGATTGCTAAGCCCATGTGGCGCTACTCAAGAAAGAGAAATTTGAGTGGTAAATGCGATTGTGAGTCCGGCTTTGAGGCTGAAAGCGAGAGACTCACCACTGCGCCGATTTAGTTCTTCTGACATCCACAAGAGCTTGGCGTCTATTGTGATGCATCTCGTCTTGGGCTCGGATGTGTGTTGATCGAGGAGGACAAAGTGGTTGCATATGCTTCTCGGCATTTGAAGCCACATGAAGCCAATTATCCGACTCATGATTTAGAGCTTGCAGCTGTTATTCATGCTCTCAAGCTGTGGCGACATTATCTCATAGGTAACAGATGTGAGATCTACACCGACCACAAGAGCTTGAAGTATTTCTTCTCGGCCAGATCTGAATTTGGCGGCGCCGATGGCTAGAAGCGATCAAAGACTATGATCGGGTATTCATTACCACCACAGCAAAGCTAATGTTGTTGCAGATGCTCTCGATGCATAAGCTGCATCTGATGAGCTTAGGTGTCATTAGTCGACCTCGATTAATTGAAGACTTTGGAGGCTCAATCTAGAAGTGGTGGAGTATGGTTTGTATATTTGCCTTAGGTGTACTGCCCACCTTAGAGTCTCGGTTCAGAAGCTCGGCTCAAGATGATCCGTGATTGAGATCGAGCCCGATTAGGTGAGGGCGCACCTCATGAGTTCTCACGAGAGTCTGGGTTGATTATGCATGGGCGTCGGATCTATGTCGGTGATGAAGAAGTAAAGGGAGATTCGGATGAAGCCCATGATTCTCCTCTCTCCATCCATCCGTAGTACAAAGATGTCTTAGGGATATCCGTCAACAATCTGGTGGCGGTATGAAGAAGGACATTCTTTGCGTATGTAGCCCATTGCGACATATGCCCGGCGTGTCAAGGCTGAACATCAAAGGCGGTGGGATTGCTTGACCACTAGAAATTCTGAATGGAAGTGGGAAGAGATTGGGATGGACTTCATCCTTTGGTCTCACAAAGTGATCCAGGTCCGCGACTCTATTTGGGTGATCATTGACCGTCGACCAAGGTAGCACATTTCATCGATGCATTACCATATGGGGACCCAAGCTAAGCGGAACTCTATTTGAGAACATTGTTCGACTCCATGGGGTTCCAAAAGTCATAGTCTCGTAGTGGTTCGCGATTCACCTCCAGATTTTGGGAGAGTTTGCGGTCACTTCTTGGCACTAAAGCATCTTTCGGCCTTGCATACCATCCCGAACCGGAGAGCCGGAAAGAAAAAAAACCGTCAGATCTTAGAAGATATGCTCAGGGCTTGTGTGTTGTGCTACAATAAGTCGTGGGAGAAATGCTTGCCGTTCGCCGAGTTCTCCTACAACAACAGTCATCAAGCCAGCCTTCAGATGTCGCCCTTCGAGGCTCTTTATGGCAGAAAATGCAGAACGCCATTATTTTGGTCCGAGGTTGGTGAGAGGCAACTTTTCGGGCCAGCCATAATCGAAGAGGCAGAAAAGCAAGTTAGTTTGATTCGGGATCGTGAGAAGCTCGATCTCGTCGAAACTCTGTTGTCGCCGTCGCCTTGAGTTGAGCTTTGAGGTGGGTGACTTTGTCTACCTCAAAGTCTCACCACTCCGCGGTACTCACAATTCGAGTTGCGGAAGCTAGCCCGCTGATACATCGGTCCGTTCGGATCTGGAGAAGATTGGTGTGGTAGCTTCGGCAGGCTACCACCACGGCTTGTGGGCGTTCACGATGTGTTCCGTGTGTCGGTGAAGAAAAGCCTTCGCATTCCATCGAGCTGCTCAATTGGACAATCTTGATCTGCGGCTGATCTTTCATATCGGGAGTATCCGGTTCGTATTCTTGAGGCGGTGGCGTCATACTTTGATCGGGTTATCAAGATGCTCAAGATCGATGGAGCAACCATTGGGCCACGTGGGGCGTGAAGATCATATCTAGCGAGTACCCGATTTCCTTGAGAGCTTTAGCAATCTCGAGGGCGAGATTTTGTAAGGGGTGGTACGTAATATCCGAGTATTTTATACTTGAAGCCTTTGTACCATTGTACACAAGCGTTGTTCAATAATACACCAAGTTGTGTATTTACATTGTGAGTGGGATATACTTGAGTGGGAACTAAAGAACCCTTCAACTTAAATAATCTCACTCAGAATCAAATCGTGTTGAAGTTGCATTGAACTAATCAACTTCCTTCCTTTTCAAAACTATGAACTCAATTGCAATACTTTTGCCAAATCTTTGATGAGTTGAACAAAAGAGTGGAGGATGTGAAAACCTTCAATTTGGAGCTCACTTGACTTAAATATGAAGTCATGGCTCATTACGGATCATTTGATCCATTTTCCTTTTCACCAACAAGTGTTTTTCGGTGATTGAATTCAGTTTTCGAGCTCTTGCACCAATACCTTGCACTGTGAGTTAAATGTTCCCTTCTCCACCTTTTTGAAGTACAAATTACCTAGTTCAATGGGGAGCTTAAAAATCTTCAAATGGAGTTAGGGATTCATTTAATCGGAGCTCGTGAAAATTGATCGCGGTCACTTTTGGACCACCCGATTTAATTACTCGCATACTCAAAAGTTATTGCAAATTGAGTTGGATAAATATCAAAGTGACCTGAAAACACTCCAAAATATCTTAGGATCGTTTGAAATCGATTTTGGGAGTTGAAATCTTCAGGTTTGCAACTTGACCAAAATGCCCTTGGGTAAGTGCATAGTGTCCCCATGTGTTATAAGCCATTTTCCATCCTTTTCCAACAGCCACCTCTCTCTTTTCCTCCTCTCACGTCCCAAGCAAGGGAGGAGCTCCAAACCCTAGAGCACCCATTTGCATTGGAGGCGATTCGTAAGCGAAACTTGATCTGGGGGCAGAATCAACATCCTCATTCGATCCCCTCCTAGACCCTCTCAAGTGAGTATTCCATCATCTCTCATGAGCGTATCTTTGAGCTCCGTGGGGTTTTTGAATTCTAAGTTGATTTCTTGGCTCGGGACTTCCCTCTTCGTAGCTCACGAGATTCTTCTTGCAACCGCATTTCATCAATTCCCCAAACCCTAGCTTATGTCAAGCCTAGGTTTAGTGTGTTAGACACATTGCATGGCAATTGTGCTTTAGAATCTAGACTCGGGTCATCGTTAGGTCCATTTAACTCTATAGTTGACCTAGCTTTTAGCCAACTTAAATTGTGCATGCTCACTGGGTTTCGATTTGTCGGAGTTCTAGTGATGCATAGCATGTATAAATTTTCCTTTAGCGATTACGGTAGCTAGAGCACGCTCTGATCGAGAATTCAATCTTGGCGAAATTTATTTTAATCCTTTAGGTACTAACTATTTTCCGAGAATACTAGAAGTCCGTAGCATGTATCGATAGCTCTATTAGCTCTTATAGCTTTAGTCGCGATCGGAAAAGTCGAGCTACATTTTAGCAAATCACGCTAGCGGTTGTCGACTCTAGGTCACTTTATTTTAAAAATTTGTAGAGGTCCGATGAGCGAATGGACGGCTGGATGGCTTTCTGCGGTAGGAGCCTCGATTAGTAATGTCGAAATTCAGTTTAGACAAATATTTAGTATACTTTGCAGCTCTAGGTCACTATTATTTTTACAAAGTCCAGGGACACATAGCAAGTATGGTCAGCATTATTAGCTCTCTGGTGCGTGTAAGTGAGCTCGGAAGAGTTAGTTTTGCATTTACTAGCTTCCATTTTATTTTAATAACCGTAGTGACCAAGGACATTTAGAGCATTTTAAGCTTCACTAACCGTTTAAGGTCACTAAGGTCGCATGCTTTCCGTGTACTTTAGATCGCGTTCAAGCAGCTTTGGGACTCTTCCGTTCTCGGGTGATTCTAGGGGTTCTGGCGTGCAATTAGCCAAAAGTCCAGTAGATTAAGTCCATTATGTTGGGGAATAGCTCCGATAAGTCATAAATAACCCCAAGCAACTAGCAGGAGTTAAAACAAGTCTCGCGGCATTCTGGTCAAAACGGCCCTTTTGATCGATTTGGCTCGTTTAGAAACAAAATGGCCATTGGCCATATTCCACACTTTAGGGTTTCTTCGCGATTAGCTATCGGAATGAGTCGTTTAGGGTCATTTAAGCCTAGTGAAGTCAGCGTGCTCCTCGCACAAGTGGAATCGAGTTTGAGCCGTTTTCGGACCTTGTCGATCGAGGCGTAGCGATCCAAAATGCGCTTCGATCGAATTCGATGTAGATTAAGTGAATTTCAGTGGGGTAAGGCCCAGATGGGTCCTAAATACCTAGACTACCTAGTGGAACAGCACGGAGAAATACGCAAATCGATTACGTGCGTTACGGACAAAAATGGCTTTTGCCTTTGGTGAATAGTGCCATTTCTCTTTTTCTGAATTTTCAGCTTTTACGATTTGGTTTTTGCTGTTTTGGCTCCCGGTCGATCATTTTAATTCCAAACGAGTTGCGACAAGTCCCGTTAGGTGTGTTATACCTAATTCTAGGTGTTTAACTAAATTTATTTGGAATTTTACTTTATTTTGCGCATTTTATTAAGCTTTGGCGAAATTTCACAAAATAAGCCTCTTAGTCATGATTCGCGTTTTTAAATGTTTTGATCGTTTCTTTTCTTTCTTAGTGTCTAGATGAGTTACATTTGGTGTTAAGTTGGTGTTTATGCAATTGATGTCACTTTTGCTAATTTATTGCTCTTTTCGCCGTTTTTTTTTTTTGATCGAATAGGCCGGCAGTCGAGGATAAGCTTTAAACACGCCAGAACTCATCGAACATCGTCGAAGAAGAGCAGGCAAGCACCTCCTTTGAACATATTGATCCCATATTTTCACGGTGTTTACCTTGATTTCTCAAACTATATGCATTGTTTAAATGCAGTAAAAGTCGCTAGTTTGTGGGAATGGTAGTTATACCCTGATTTGGTGGACTTCCTCAATTTAATTCCCTCGAATACTTTGACAATCTTAAGTAGGGTTAGACAATTTAATAAATTGTCGTTGGGTATCATGAATCTAATGTTGCACATGCTTAGTCAATGCAATAGAATTGAGTCTAAAATCGGTTCTTTCATCAAACAATCAAAACTATGGATAATTGTTATTGGTTTTGGAAATGTGGCTTGTGAAAGTAATTTGATAAAAATGTGGAATGTCTAGTGGATTAGATTGGCGAGAGGTATAATATGTGCTAGTTAAAACACAGTGGCGAATGGTTGTTGTGTTAAGTGGAGTTCCTCGCTTGAGTCATTAAGAAAAACTATAAGGACCGAACTCGAGATGGTTTACGAATGAGCGGCCTTAACCGCTGGTGGTATGGGAGCCCTATTTTAGTACTTGAAGTGAGGGTTAGCCGGTGTTGGTAGGCGAAGAGTGGACGATCTTCCACGTAAGCGAGCCAGCGCGGTGTATATTTTCAAAAACCATCGTTTGTACCTTCCTTATTATGCAATTTGGTAGATGCGTGGTAGATCCTCCAGTTCATAAAATGATACAACGGTCGCCATGCTATAGGAAATGCCTGATGCGTATTTGCGCCGTCACAAGTTAGTGGCTCCCTTAATGGAGTTGGCCTCTTCGCCATAGCGAGGGTTTAAATGCAGTCTTTGGGGTGTGGCTAAACCCTTAACGATGGGAGCGGATAGTTCAACCTTGCATATCGGGTACCTCGTGTATCGCGTGTCTCTGGTAGAGGAATGCAAATTTTGAATTGTGTTTGGGTAAAGTGTGCAAACTGCGAGTCTTAAAACAAATCGATCGATTAGCGTGCTCCGCGGATATGAGCAATTCTTGCTTATTGGATCGAGTATAGAATTTGGTTTGATTTCAAAATGAAGACCTACTTTGGAGTCTAGCTAGATATGTATGATGATTTGGTATGTGGTTCCGCATCTTGGTGGATTTATGTATTTATGGATGTCATTTCGTGATTCTATCGCGATCATGGATGGTGGTAGTTGAGAAGCTCAACTGCTATATATAATCAAATATATGTTTTATTCAAACCGCCGCTTTTCAAATTATGTATTACATTACAATGAACTGCTTCTAACTGTCGCTTGTAATAGACTTAGTATAGTAGCTCTGCTTCATTGATTCACTCGCACTAATTATATTTCCATACACTAAAGTCTTATGCAGTACATACGTACTCACCGTGTCTATTAACCTTCTTACCAGAGGAGGGTAATGATGATGTTCAGATGACTTCGTGATCCCTACTTCGCGAGATGTGCGCACGGCACTTGTTCCTCCAAATAATTTTAGGGTTGTGGGTACCGCCGCGATTCGCTTGTATTGTATCCGCCGTCGCATTTCTTCTTTTGGCTTGTATTATATTTTTGTAAGATTTACACCCGCTATGTAAATTAAATTTTCTCGATGTGCACGATATCGCGTTGTTGGTACGTGATATCGCATCGATCCAGGAACCAAAGATCGATGCGACAGTACCGGTTTGAAGCTAGGATTTTCTTATGTGATCGAAATTTTAGGTTCAGACTTTCGCACCGAGAACCCTCATGTTATACGTGCCATACACTACAAGAGACGGTGTACAAGACGGTATGGGACAAGGGGTCCTCACACTCAAGACTCGCTCATAGGCTGGTGCATGGTTTCTGGATGTGGAGACAAGGTCACGGGTCGGCGAGTCAGACTGTCGGGCGCAAAGACGCCAAAGACGTATCATGCTGTCAGGCGGCGACTCCGCTTGTCGGGCTGAGCGCTCCCGAGAGCCTCGGGAGTCCACCAACGCCTGGCGCAGTAAGGCCGATATGCGACGCGCCATCTGGCATGAATCGCCTTATTGAGCTCCACTCAGCCGACCCTGTGCTCCTCGCCATGTTGTGAAGGTATGAGCATGGAAAGGTGGCCTCGCATGGCGTCAAGTCTCGCCACTGGCTATTCCGCCACTGCCTTTGCCTACAGCGCCGCATTGCCCTCGGCGTTTGCAGACCAAGGCCTGGCACGATACACCAGCTTTAGGGCAGCGGAAGAGCCCACCTCGAGACACTAGGTCGGCGTGGGACTGCACCAAGGCCCACCATGTTAGCCGCCCGATCCTCGCAGAAGCCACTCCCGCCTGGGACGCTGAGCCACCTCCGACGCCGCCGTAAGACCGCTACCGGGCCGAGTAGGACTCAAGAAGGGCAAGATCGAAAGGAGCGTCAACTAGACGCCCCCGGCAATCTCGCCATATCCATAACAACCAAAAGAACGCCTACCCACGTTGGGGGCTCCAGATGAAGAACCTCAGCGAGGGCAGTCAAGCTCCGCGGCCGCCACGGAGGAGACTCCTCGTCTGACGCTGCAGGAGGGTGAGCCCTGTGGCTCCTCCACCACTCGCTTGTCGGCCCTCTCCGCGCTTCCGCCGGCTTCCCCATAGCACCCGCGAAAAACTTCCTCCGAGAGCGGCTTCAAGACGAAGGCCAAGGCAGCACAAGCTGCTAGGGCCGGGAGTGGTTTACCGCCTCCCCACGCCTCAGATTTATAAGGGCGGATTCACTCAGAAACCGCCGCCTGGTTCGCGGCTGCCTCGGCGTTCTCTACCGACGCCGCGACACGATGCATCAAAATCCCACTTCAGATTTAATACGACCGGCGACACGGTGTAGGAGCGCCGCCTCAAGGTAATGACGCCGACGCTCGGTCTTCGGCCCGCACCGATTATACTGACATCCCTGATCGCGACTAACACTCTACGGCCGACGCGTACGATCGAATCTCGAAGAGATAAGTCACCGACGCTCGCCTCAGAATTTTTCGAACGATCAATGATACGCGCCGACCACACTCGTCGCCACGCATCACCGGGGCAACGCTAGTACATTAATACAGACGACGATTCGATCGACCACACGGTCCCCTAACCAGTCAACCTATCCGACCTAAGCGCACGACTCCAATGCCACAGCAGTTTCAAGTGGCGCTACGGGAAAGGGGTGGCCTGTACGGCGAGCCATAAGCCACGGAACGCCTTTTTTCGTTCAAAATGCTAAACGGTGCTCCTGCTTTCAAATGACACTCACATTCATACGGTCGGACGATTCGACGACCACTGGCCCCTAGCGATGACCCATCCGACCTGAAGGCCATGCACTCCACGCCCTAGTGGCTACGGTTCAAGTAGCGCCGCAGAACGGGTTACCCATACGGCGAAGCCACGCGTCATCGGAACGCACTCTTCCGCCAAATGTGAGTGGGTGCTCGCTTCCAACGCTATTCATGTTCATACGGTCAGCGTCCCGACAACCACTCGGCCTCCTAGCGGGTAACCCGCTCGACTGAACGCCGCGACTCCACGCCACGGGCTACGGTCTCAAGTAGCGCTTATGCAAGGATTACCTACCCATGAGCCGCAAGTCGGTCGGGCCACTCCTCCCGCAGATGAGGCTTGAATGGACGCCTTCCCGACCTCGGGTCTTTTAGCCCTTCTTCACGCCTCCTCCGGAGAACCGAAACACCTATGCCCAAAAAACCCTCCGCGGTTTCTGTGGTCACGGCCCGAAAGAAAGGAAGGGCTTAAACTTGAGAACAAGCACGTAAGACAAAACCCGATTCATTACATGCCAAAGTTTTTTACATCTACAAACATATCTAACATCATTCAGAATCCCCGTGGAGGACGCTCATGGATATCCGGCCGGTGATCGCCGCATGGGGCCTCGCTTTGAGTCCGGTTACCGACCTCGCCGGTCCGCTCCGGGCGATCCTGGGCCGCTAACTTTGTCCGTGTCAAGACCATTGTAGAAGGACATGGCGTTAATAAGCGAAGTGGCTCCTTGTGGCAAGACTGCCTTCACCGACTTCGACGTGTTCGCACACGGGCCAATCCTTTGTCGAAAGGTGCTCAGACTCCAGACAAATTTCAAGGCTGGATGCGACGGTCCGCCGATTTTCCTAAGGTCGCCAATTCGGCGACCAGCTCGCCCGCTTTCTCCACCTCTTCCCGAAGTCGCTCGAGTCAGCTTCCACTGGCCATGACGCCAGGTCAAGGCTTTTCCACCGCCGAATGCCGCGGCTCCGCGATTCATGAACCTCTTCTGCAGCTCTAAAAATCGAGGCGAGAGTCGGAAATACGCCTACGACAGCATCTTCCGAACCAACCCGGACGACAACAACGTACCAGACGCGGCATTTTCCATAGCGTGGAGCCTCCCAGATCTCTCCCGCCTTTCACCGCCATACCGCCTCGAAGCGGACGTCCCAAGGCAGGGTCTCCTCCGAAGCTCAGGCCACAAGGCCCACCGAAAGCAATGTTTTGACGCTGCTTCTCCGCCAGAGGGCTCAAGCTCGATACCTCGCCTCAGAACTCACCCGACGGCGCCTCCCCGCAGGGCGTCGTCTTCTCACCCACCATCCGGCGCTTCTTCCGCCGCGCCAAGGCCACAAGGCCTCGGCCTCCTCGCAGCTCGAGTCCTGTTGATCGCGACCTCCGCTGCAGCCTCTGCTGTGCAGACGAAGCGAGGAGCTCGGATTTGCCTCCGAGCGCACCAAGACGCCGCAGACCACCACTCCATTTCAGATCCGCTGATATCCGGAGGCGCAGAAAATTTCAAGCATGACTTACCACGCCGCCGGATCGATCCTCGGGCATGCGGTCCAGCCGCTTCTCCGGAAGACTTCAAGGAGAAGATTCAGCTCACCCGACTCTACCCTAACTCGTCCGGGCCCGCTGGGAACCTCCCAGGGATTCCCACTCTCCGAGCTCCGCCCCATCGCCCAAAGAAGAACGACTGTTGTGGATCGCCACCCGACTGCATCAGATGGTTGGGCGACCGAGAAAGTTCTCACGGCGTCCCGGTGGTTCGCCCGACGGTTGGGTCCACCACCACCGCCGGCGATTCATGACTCCGCCACCGCCACATTGCCCTCCGCTGCTCTTTGGCGATTTATGGCGGACGGTTCTGGCAAGATTCGACCGAGCCGGCACGCCGCGATCAAGGCGAGGATCGCTCCGCCTCCTCGCCCTCTTTCAGCCGGCGGGCTTCGCGGCCGCGGGGACACCACTTCACCACCGACGCCCGCACCATCACCACCTATGACTTTCGCTGCTCGCGACACGGCATGGGCGCCGCCGCCTAACGCTGCCCTTGGTCGATCGACATATCTCCGGCCCCGCCGGAGGGTACTGCCGTCCCGACGGCCGCTTCCGCTCCGCCAAGGTTTCTTCCGCAAAATCCCTTAAAAGGCTAAGACCGCCAGTGACATTTCGAGCAAAATTGGCACGCACGCAAAGCTGGGTTGAGACTAACCACGCCAAGCGGTGCCGAATAACCGCCTTCTTCACCGGTCTTTCTGGCGGGGGCTGCCTTCGCCCTCCAGGCACTTCGCCGAGGTGTCCTCGCCGGACGCCGCAACGACGACTCCCGGCCGACGCTATCCATTGATCGCCGATCGCGGCACCAAGTCACACTCTCATATGGATCGCCGAGGTCTCCCCATCGCCGAGGACGACCCCTATCCGGCCAAGAAAGGACCGCTAACTCGACGCCTCGCCACAGGCGGTTATGGCCCGACGAGCTCGCCTTTTCCTTCTTTCTGTTTCCAGCGCCTTCCGAAAGCGGACTCCCACACACTACTGCTAAGGGATGACCGCCTTATCTTCCTTCTCAAGAAGAATGCCCGGAGGATGTTTCCAAGCAGCCCCGAAGGGGCGGAACCCTATTCAGTCGGAATGCGGGGAATCAAGGCACGCAAGAAAGGGTAGGGAACTTCCCACTTACTAAGTTCAAGGGTTTTCCACCGAGAAAGGCTCGAGAACGCCCGCCACTGCGGGCTTTCAATGCCAAGACGGCGCCACCCGAGCCTCCACCTCCGACGAGGGAGGTCCGAACCTCCATCCTCATGGGTCTGGACGCCTCATACCAAACATGTGGGCCTGCTCCATGAGGGGTTGTACGCTACCGCCATGAACGCGCAAGACGACAAAGATAACCCGTCAGTTCGCTTCTCCGAGCCGCAAGTCGCTTCAAGAATCACCACCATCTTCCGCTTTCCTTTCGTCCGACGGACGACCCCATTCGCACCGCCTGCCCTCTCCTGAAGGCTCGGGCTGCCTCCGTGATTCTAATGTAGAACCACTCGGTGCCATCCCTGCTCGAGGTGGGCAGTTTCATGTCAAGATACTCCCGACCGACAGACTGAGTCGATGGTCAGCACCAACGATTGACGCCAAAGAACGCACCCGACGGTTCTTCAAATTTCATATGGAAGAAGTATTCCAGAGGGCCCAATGGGGTTCGATCCCTAGGAAAGTTCTCGACACAGTGATGAAGATCGCGATAGCAAAGACTCGCTAGTTCGATGGTGCACCTCCACCTTGTAGAAGTGGAGAAGCTCGCGATCTAACGAATGCGGGGAGGCCAACTCAGGCCGAAGAAGGACGCGCTACTGACTAATCTCGCTGCCGCCAGATCCGGAGCTACGTTTCGCTTCTGCATTCTCCACCGAGCCATGCCACAAGTGAGGAACCATTTTTCGCCAAAGCCGAGCACCCGAAAGGCCGAGAATGGCGACCCGCCACGCCATTCCAAGGGGCACGATCGCTGAGTGGAGAAAGGGCTAAGGCAAAGAATCCTTCTTTGCGTTATCTTCAATCTTCCGTGTTCGCCGCCTCCTCTTTCGCAGTCAAGAACAGGCAACGAGGGGAATCTACCCTGGCGGCCCCCCTTCCGCTATAGGTGCAACGGTCACCGACCGGACAAAGCGCCAACCAAACAGAGCATCGCGAACGGAACGGGCGCCTGCTCCGCTTCCCCGACCGGCCAAGACGGTTCAACGTCACGCTGCCTCTAATTCTTGATCGCTTTCAGATTTAATCCTTGACAGGACCGCAGCCAGGCGAAAAGGACATCGGGCAGAGAGGCGTACGGCCCCTTGGGCCTCGCCCCCGAACTCCAAGGGTCGCCTTGCGATGTGAGAAAAACATGCAAGGACCGCCACGGTCCCGTAAGCCACGAAAGGTGTACCGACTTATGCTCAAGACTCGACCAGCGTCAGGCCCCAACGCCCGCCACCGACTGGATGCACGCGTCGCCCCGAGCGAAAGAAGAAAAAACCGAGCGAGGGACGAGGATAAGGCGAAGCTCCCAAGGCCCTTGTTGGGCTCGGCAGACAACCCAATCGCCTTTGAGTCGGTTCGAGGTCATACGCCAAACTCTCCTCGCGGAGCTCCGCCGACGGTGGCAATGATTCGGCTTCGTGTCACGGACGACTGGTCCGACTCGACCGAGTAACGAAGGCTCTAATGGTCGCCTTCTAGGCTCTGGACGCCCACGACGGATAATGTCCGCCGAGATGGTTCTCCTCGAGAAACCACCAGGCCCACTCAACCACCGCTATCACCGACGAGCACGCGCTCGAGCCTACGCACGCAGAACGCTCTCGCCACCCTCCAGTCCCACACCGCGACGGGCGATTCGGGAACGTGCCCGCCTCGTCAAACACGGACGGACGCTTTATCTCTCCCGATTTAACGGAGCAACTCTCACACTCGATAAACCTCACCGCCCGACCGCCGGGTTTCCATCTCACCGGAGGAGTCCAAGCACCTGTGCAAGGCTAACTAAACTTGGTTTGGCCGCGCGTCCGCCAAAACCCAGCCACCTCGAAGCGCCACGCTTGCCCAAAGATCCACCGATCAAGCAAACCCTCGACCGGCTTCCTAATCCGCCTGGGGCTCGGCTATTGACGCATACCCACACGTGTATCCCCAGCCGCCCAGAAAGCGTATATGGGCCATTGCGTTTGCCCCGGCCCAAGGTCTCACGAGCCGAATCTCGAGATGGTCCACCAAACGCAACAGATTCGCTCCCACTTGCCACGGCGATAGTAGCTCGAGATGCCTCGACCGACAGTCCTGACGGACCGAGATCTCCGATCAACTCAAACCTCTTCGCCAACAAGCCAACGCTAAATCATCGGTTTGCCAGACCACCACCAACCCCACTCGAGCGCGCTTCAAGATGACCAAACAAAGAGGGGAGGCCGCCACCTTTCCTAGGCCACTCCCAAGGTCGACACCGACGCCAATACCGACAAGCTACAGAGGGAGTGCGCCGATTTCCCTGAGGAACTGGATCCTACTGCTCAGCTCCTCACCGACTCGACGCAAGGCCAACCACCGTCTGGCCGGGTTAGGTCCGAGACCAGACGCCGAGGCGAAGACCGAACTCCAGCGAGGAGCCCCATCCATTTTTTCCTTTACACACCCTATGTAACCAAATTTTCCCAGCCTATATAAGGAGGCTTGGCCTCCCATGAGGGTGGAGACTAACATCCACATACGCATAGCTGAGCATACCCCTTAGCTCCAAGCCCTTCACGCCTATAGTCTCTCGTCCGACCATCATACACGAGGTGCTTATGAGCCTCGCTGTAACCCGACGAGCTCATCAAGATCAATACAAACACGCACCACCGCATTTAATCGGAGTAGGGACGTCTTCACTTCAACCAAGATAGATTCTGGACCTCTTTTTTCTCTTTTGGGTCTAACTATTCAAGGAACGGAACGCGGCCCTCAAGACTTACAAATTTTACTTGCCGGTTCTCGAAACACCGACACTTCTCTAGGTGTATTTGCCATGATTTGTGAAATTCTGGAATTCTCTAAAGTCCCTATAGCAACTTGAGTGAATCTTGTTTGATCCATACTTGAGTCCTTCACTTGCTTAACAATGAAAATGCTAAATTGAAAATGAAGCAAAATTGATTCTTTTTGTGCGCATTAGACTCAACACCTCACATTCACAAGACGGCTTCTCATTGCACTTGAGATGAACTTGGAATGTGTTGTGTATGATCAAGATCATTCTCTTAAGAGTCCCTCTTGAGATGATCGATTATGGCTTGACTCAATTGCTTTAAACAATGCAAAAAAAATATACATGGGTAAAGAATGCAAATAATGTCAAACATTTGCACCCCGCTATGTCTTTCAAAGATTCAAGGAAAAATTTGCATACAATGAAACAAAAATAAGTTCGAAGGACCTTGTATGAACTTCTAGATTCCCCAAAGTGTTGAGTAGGTTGAACTCTAAGTTTTCCATTTGATTCTTTGAATAGCCTTGCTTCTAGTTTTGAAACTAATGACAAGTGTTGCTCATGTTCAATCTTGCTAAAAATAATATGATTTCAGTTAAATCTTGCCAGCAAAATATTTATTTGCACTTGGACATGCCTTAGCTTAATCTATTTTTGCCATAACTTAGCTTGGTGTCATAACTTGTCTTGTTGGTCACTTGGATAATCTTCAAAGCTCTCTTTGGCTGCATTACTTGCATAAAAAATAAAAAAAAGGGAGAAAAGAAAATGCCATCTTGATGCCTATATTGCCAAAAGGGGGAGAAATTGTAGAAAAGGCATCATCTTGCATCTTGATTCATCTTAATTCTTATGATTTTTGTTAATCTTTGCTATCTTTCATAGATCATAAGCATTTCTAGTTGGCAACTTGGTCCTGTTCTTGATTTCCATTTATTTGATCAAGTTTGGCTTTGCATTCAAATTGCTTTCTTCCTCTCTTATTCAAACTCAAAACTTATGCCTTTTCATGTGTTTGTCAATATACTCATCAAGGGGGAGATTGAAAGACCATATGGAGGACTGTTGTAACATCCCAAAATTTGGCCTAATTTAAATTTTTGGAGTTATTTGAATTTAATTGAATTTCTATGAATTTATTGGATTTATTTGAGTTTAATTTGAATTTATCTTCCTCTTGAATAATTAAATATCAGAAAAGTAATTATCAAAAATAAATAAAAATATTTCATTTAAGCTCTAAATGCCCGAAATATTTTCTAGAATTTTTCGGGTATTTTTAGTGCCCTAAATAATTAGATTGAATTTTTGTGATTATTTTAAATGTTAAAGCCGAAAAATGCTTTGCTATAGTGTTGGGCTGAACCCAACATCGGGCGCTCGCTCTCAAACCCTAGCACCGCTCTTCGGCGTCAGCGATCTTCATCTGACGGATGGGTTGCCGTCCTGCTGCCAGGAGCCGCGTGATCGTTGGTTCTGCCGCGGATTGCGCCACGAACACGGAAGGCGAACCGCCGCCGCTCGACCGTTGGATTGCGATCAAATGTTCGTGTTTCAAGGCCGCCGCCCGAGTGCGGCGCCGGTGATCGCAACCGATCGGACGGCGGATGGAGCCACGCCACGCAGGGCGTAACATTCGCGCCACCGCCGCCATTACGAAGGGGGTTGGCTACCGAGATTTGGTGGTGGATTTGCATGCTTTCCAAGGCATCCCAGCACAAGTGTTATAGTGCATTTAACTGGTCCTTTCGCCTCGCATTGTTTGTCCGTCCCGCACTCACCGTGCCTCGTAGTCCCTCGCCGCCGCGGAGTTAGTATATCCGCCTCGGTTTTCCGTGCTTTCTCCGCCGACCGCACTTCCATCGAGCCAAGACCACCCCGAGTCCGCCAGGCCGAGACGCTCAAGTGGATCACTTCTTCCCACCGAGAAGCTCGGAAATGCCGCTACCGCTTCGTTTTCTCCGAGTCCGGTGACCAAGCACCGCCGCACCTTCGTCAACAACCGCGAACATCCCCGACCGCGATTCCATCCAACACCCGAGGTGAAGCCACATTTTTTCTTTTTTTTGAATTAGGCTGGAACGACTTCGGTAGATCTAGGCCATTGGACCCTAATCGTGCGGTTCTAGTGAGGCCATGTAGTTGTAGAAAATGCGTTTGAAAATGGCCGTTAGATCTTGTCTCAACGGCACAGATTGCATCGCGTAGATCGGTAACGGTAGATCTTGACCATTAGATCTTGGATATTTGGCTTGGATTAAGCCATGTAGGCTCGGTGAGCAAAGGCATCGCCGAGTAATCGCCGCCGCTTGATCTTCATCCACCGCCAAGGAGTCCATGTAGCTGCGCTAGATGCGTAAAATGGTCAGAGATCCTTAATCCTACCGCTACCATAGCGCCACGTAGTCATTTTTGTGGTGTTGAAAATGGCCGTTGGATCTCGGATCCAAGGGCTCGAGTTAGGCCAAAGGCTAAGCTGGCGTGGCCATTAGATCTTGTTTCAGCGGGCAGATTCATGCCACGTGTCCGCACATTAGCCGATGGCCGATTGCCGCGTTCGCCCGGACCATCGGATCTCAACAGTCGATTTCGACGCACGGTCGAGATCACGCCATGTGTCGCCAGTTGAGCGGGCCATGCATCAGGCGGGCCCACTCTAGACATGTGGGAGCCGTGGGTCGACATTAGCATAACATCATTGAGGGCCCATGTGTCAAGAAATACTATTCGTGGACCCGGTCCACCGTGAACCCGAGCAAATCGCGAGCCCATTTATAGACCGAGGCGACGTGGTTCACTCGTGCTGCCACGTGTCAAGCCGAGAATTAACCGATTTCAGAGGGAAAATAAATAGATTAATTCGGGTTTTTCTTTTATTTGAATTTACAAAATTGTAATCGCTATAACTTTTGCGTCTTAGCTCCGATTTGGGTGATTCTAGTTCCTAAAAATTTGTAAAAATATGAACTATTTATTAGTGAATTTTATTTTATTTTTAGGGTTGATCTTATTGTCTGTATGAGTATTTATTGTATGTTTGTTTGATGCGATTAGACTCCGAGTTGCCGGAAGTTGTCGGGGAGGAACTCGAGGAACCATTGCAAGTTACATATCAGGACCAACCACTGTTTGAAGGCAAGTCATGCTTTGACCATATTGTTCCTAGATTTGTAAAATGTATTTCAATTTAAACTATGCATGCTATATTAACTAGAAAAAAATGACATTGATTAATTTTGGGTAGAATAGATAATACACCTATATTGATTACACCACCTTGTTATATTACTCTTATGCCCTGAAACCTTTGTCACCCTAAGATATTAAGTAGAGTTGGCTGCTATTATGATGCCAACACGGGAGGCTAGACCGTGAGTAGATGCTTAGTCGCTTGTGTGCACTAAATGACCTTTAAAAGTGCAAAAGAATATTGACTAAGCAAATATGGAATATATTTTGGAATAATGCGATAATGTCATGAGATGAATTTGGAGGTGATGGGGACGGCGATCGCGATCTTTCGGTGAGATGATGATACGTCGATTTGGGGGTGTTGATGGCACCGAATTTAGGGCTTCCTACCAACAAGTCAGGAGCTTCACAATCGCAATGCCAAATCCACACAGATACACGATCCAATGATCAGTAGTTCCTGCAAGAAATCGAGAACCCACAAGAACAATGTATGAAGCAATTCCGAAAAGGTAGTATTGAAATCAAACGAAACAAGTTGAGGTTCTGTTTCTCGGATCGGACGGTCTAGCAAAGGAGGAACTAGTACCACCAAACCAAAGTAAGCTGAAAAGTCGTTCAAAATCAGTACAGTGCTAGTCCTAGGCTAGACCGTACTAGAGACACGAGCCTAGACACCAATGAAGTCACAGAAATAGCAACCAGAATGACCTCACCACACAAGCAAATGGCTAGGGATCCTTTTCCCACCTTTTAGTGCGGCTCTTTTATATGCACTTGCCTTTTCTTATTTTTCTTCCTTCTATAACAAAATTGGCACATATGATGAATTACAACTCAAACTTTTTTTCTGCTGTTTTCGGGTTTTTATTGGATTCCAATGCAAAAAAGTATAACTGGAAAGTTGTAGATCTTTTCGAGTTAATCAATTTGCATATATGGAACATCTATTTTGGATAAGGGAAGCCAGAGATATTGACCCCGAAATACAGACGCTCAGAAAATCCAAGACGAAAACAGATTCCAATCCGACGGGATTTTGGGTAAGAAGACGGCGTTTCTAGAAAGTTTCACAATAGACAAAGTTGTAGATAATTTCTCAAGATTTCAGGAAAGTACAAGAACAGTAAAATCCGAGTTCGTATGAGAGAGTTATGACCAAAATACCGAACTGGACAGAGGAGGATCCGAATTTAGACGTGACGACGCGATGGAGTTCAATTCTGTGACAAGAACGTGACAAGAACTCAAAACTCTAAAGGGACTAAACTCTAAAACCAGCAAAGACACGATTATGCATCCGACGATTCAACAAACCAAGAACAAGTAGTAAAAGTTAGGGCACAAATTGGCTCGGATAGAAAACCAATCTACTAATTTTTTTGTGGTTCTTTTCTGGACTCTAGGTGAAAAAAATCAAAATTGAGGGAAAATCTCACCGAGCAACCTTGAGCTCTGATACCAACTTGATGGGGACGGCGATTCCGATCTTTCGGTGAGATGATGATACGCCGATTTGGGGGTGTTGATGGCACCAAATTTAGGGCTTCCTACCAACAGGTCGGGAGCTTCACAATCGCAATGCTAAATCCACACAGATACACGATCCAATGATCAGTAGTTCCTGCAAGAAATCGAGAACCCGCAAGAACAATGTATGAAGCAATTCCGAAAAGGCAGTATTGAAATCAAACGAAACAAGTTGAGGTTCTGTTTCTCGGATCGGGCGGTCTAGTCAACACGCGCAAACACGAGGAGGGACGCACACGGGGTCTACCAAACACAACAAAACCTAAATGTAAAAGAACGGTGGCGGCAACATATATAGCGGCGGCTAGGAGGTGTAGGGAAGCCAAAACAGCGGTGGCCACCAAAACCCTAAGGTACATGGGCCTTGGGCCCAAAAGAAAGGTGGCGCAGCACCCGGGATTTCTGTCCCGTGAGATTATTTTGTGATTTCCTGTCACTCTAGGATGAATTTGGCCTTGAGACCAGATCCATTGGAAAGGTTATCTCGATACCTTTCAAACGGATGGTCGCACGCTGAAACGGAGTCTGGGAGCTCAAGTTATGTCCGTTTGAATTACTGCTGCTTCGGGATGGCCGAACCGGACTCGGCGAAGAATTGGGCTTGATCTTGGGCCTTCCTTGGCGCATGGGCTATCCTCGATGGATGTTCTTGATGTGCTGGTCCAGCAAAGGTGGGTGGAAAGGTCTTGCTTCCGGATTAAGCCCTCTAGGCGTCGTAGACAAAGTAGCGGCCGAAACAGCGATGGTCGGGGACGAAGTGGCGGTCGTAGGGGAAGAATGGGCAGCGGTTGTATCCTTGGTTGGGATGTCCTCATCAGGAGGGTAGCAACCTGTGTGGTTCTGCTTATACAATGAAATGGGCATTGGCATGTGTTGCGTAAATGCAAACCGGGGTGGGAAATGATTTGGACTAGGGCAGGTGGCAAGATGGCTTCGTGCCAGGTGGGCCTGTGTAGCAACGGGATGAATTGAGTAATATGAAGGCTGCGTGCCGGGATCTACAAGAAGAATATCTTTCCTCGACAGCTAAGGACTTCACCTTGCGAGCCTTTGAACGAGTTACTCAGACATCCACTTGTCCGGAATGGGACAACCTAGTTTAGTAGGGTTCTAATATCTTTTCTTTGATACTCGGGGCAGCTACACCAGAGTGTAATCAGGTGGGGAGCGACTGTACTACGGCTTGGTACCCATCCAACAAGATTCGCTTGTTCTAAACTTTGGCTCGAGTGAGGGAAGTGTTAGAAAGGCAATATTGGGGAGGTTCATAGGTTAGGTGTTAGTCTCAAAGACTTTGTTGCAATCAATCACCGTGTGGTGAGCGATGATCCTCGTGAGGTAAAGTGTATAGCCTCTACAGAGTGTGTGTTAAATCTATTCAATAGGCCATTCATGTATTGGAAAATGCTCAGGATTACAATAAGGGTTAGATTTTCAAATAAAATGTGAATGGTGGTTGTGTGCCAAAGGCAGGTAAATTGAACTTAGGGCTGTGTGCCAAACTCTTGGAAAAGAATTGGAAAATTAATTATTATAGTAATGGTTTTACCGCTTTTAATCTAATTAAGATTACCTGTTAAAAGAAATGTTGCTTCATGCAAAATAAACATTTAAGCCTTTCCTTCGGAATAAGCCATGCATGTAGTAATAGAACTGCGTTGTGCATGACTTGTTGAGTATGTTGATACTCACCCTTGCTTCAACAAAACCTTAGAAGAAGAAGCTACACCAGCTTGGGAGGAGGAGCTTAACGAAGGTCCGGAGAATTAGGGTTGAGCCTCGCTGGCTTGCTCGTGGCGTAACGAGGGTTCATTGACGTACTTTTGCTTCCGCTATTGAACTTGTGTTACTTTTGTTATTTACAGCCCTGCGTGGCGAATTATTGTAAGGAGACCATAAGGTCGTGTAACTCGTTTATATTCTTGTTTGAAGTACTTTATTATTAATTCCGCTGTGTATGATTGTGGTACTTCAACCTGTTATCCTGTGTGCACTAGCGTGATCCTAGACTGGTGCAGAATACACAGAGGGTCCGGATTTGCAGATTTCGGTCCCAACAACTGTCCTTGTGTGTGTGAGTAATTGACGAGTTTTGAGCTTGGTTGATTTGAAATTGAGTTTGATTCGAAGTTAATTGGATTTGAAGCAATTTGAGTGTTGGTTGCTTTAGTGCTACCGGCCTGGGGGCGGTAGCACCAGATCTTTGAGAGAAATTATGATTGATTAATGATTTTGGGATAATAATTGAATATCTTTGTGAGCATTGCTATGTGAAAGGTTTTTCCTTGTCTTTGATGGTTGCAGGGCGACAGTGCTAGGTCATGGTGAGGCGGAGGATGACTAGGACTAGGCGAGGAGCGTTGGAGGTCCAGACGGTCGGAGATCACTGGAAGGTGATCGGAGATGGAGTTCGGGCAAGCCAAGAAGACAAGGAAAGGAGGAGATGCTAGCTAGACGCCACGTGGATTAAGGAAGGCCGTCGGATTGCGGTCTAGTTGATAGGTTAGCGGGTCTAGGTAGTATACTTTGAAAAACATGCAAGAAAACCCGATATGTGTGTGGGTTTTGGGTTAGCCCTTGCATGTCTGTGTGTGTGGGTTAATCCTAACCCTTAGATGAGTGCTCTAGGGTTGAGGGACTCATCCAAGGGTGGTAGGTGGCCCAAGAGTAGCATAAATAGGGGTGGAGGGGTAGCCTCCTCCCCTTTAAGGTTGTAGAGGTTTTTGTGCTCCTTTGAGATTTGCTCAACTTGTTGTGTGGCGTTGTAAACCTTCTCCTTCCAGAAATGCAAATCTTTTTCATTCATGCTTGAATTTAAATTACGCATTTACTTTATGTCTTAAATTTAGCATTTAAATTCCTGCAATTTACTTTCACGCAATTTTCTTTCTTGCAATTTGGATTTGCCTCCCATCCTTCTAAATTCTGATCTTGAATGTCTTGAGTGTCATATGGTTTTACATCTCTTTGCACTCTTGGATTGAATAGAGATCATCTTTTCTTTCAAGTCCAACTCTGTCCAGAACTTGTTCTTTGCGTAGCAGTTAGTATTTGATTTTTAGGAAAATATATAAAAATCCTTTTTGCGTGATTCTTATTGGATAAGGTGCGGGACTCTCATATTCATTTGTAGAAAAAGTTTGGAGTCCACTTGTTGCACCGTTTGGGCGCCATGAGGTGAAAACCGAGCCCCAAACTTTCTGCTTGAAGTTCCTAACTATCTGTATTCTTTGATTTTTTCTAATTTTTTTGTAAATATTTTTGAGGTGAAATTTAGTGGAGCTCTTCAAGACTCATCTATTCATAGGGAGAAAAATTTTGAAAATTTCGTGAGCTGTAGAAACCCACCAACCACCTGTTCTAATTGAGGATAGCTTCTGGAAATTCTGTTTTTGCTTTTCTGAAAGTGGCTTTTATGATTTGAATTGATCCCTCTTCTAAAATCAAGAGTTGAACTGATTTCTTCTTATTTTGGATACTAGATAACTAGAATTGTGAATCAAAAATCCCCACATATTCTATGGTACTCATCCATGCAAGCTAGGGGTACACATAGTTGTCTAGTTGTTCGGGGTTTTCACGATTTCCTTTGCGCAATCCTTTTGAGATTTTAGTTGGAGTATTGTGGGGGAAAATTTGTTTGCGACCATTCACTCCCCCTTTGTTCGCCATCTCGATCCTCCACTATTTATTCCTAATAAGCATGGCTTAACCTTCGCTCGTGTTTGGAGTGGCTCTGTGTGATTGCAGAAAAAAAACTCCTAGTCATTGATCCATCCGGTAGCCTAAAGGGCCCGTGCAATATGCTCAGGGGCTAGTCACCTGGCACTGAATCGAGCAAGTCACAAGTGAGCACGCGTAAAGGCAGACAACAGGTAAAAGCCGACAACAGGTAAAAGCAAAGCATTTTCATTCATAATGGCCGAAAGGCCTATGTACATGTTTACACAGAAGAAGAAAGGGAAAAGAAGATGGCAAAAGTGGTCACCCGAGCTACTCATCGGTGATCTCGATATTGCCGGTGTCGTCCCTGGCTTCTACCTCCACCTTGGCAGCAGCGTCGATGGGTGGAGGCACCATCTCCATCACCGGCCACGACTCGCCACCACGCACTACCTGGTGCCGGTGGTCGACTCCACCCAAATGACGGTCATCATGGGGTTGAAGGAGTCATCGCGGTGGGCGCAGCACATCAGGAGAAAGCCCGCTGTGGCGATCGTGACCTCTCACCCCTCTCGGGCAGAGCGGTCTGCCAAGGCGGCAGACAAGCCGGTAAGGGCTTCAGTGACAAGGGTGACGCTAATTCTTCTAGCGGACCACTCATCGTCACCCCTGGAGGCCGCAAGCGGTTGACCATGTGCTTAAAGGCGGGGCGAAGCATGGTGACGAGGTTGCCCATTGGCCAATCTCGCTCAATGCATTGCGCTTCTCGCACCTTCGCCAGCCACAGCTCACAGCCGCCAATGACGCTTTCTTCGCCGGCCAACGCTTCCTCCCAGATGACGCCTGCCTACTTGTCATGGAGGGAGGTTCGTAGCAAGTTCAAGGACCAGTCGGCAAGTCGGGTGGTGAGCACTGAGGGAGCTGACGGAGCGGCCAAGCGAGAGGAAGCAACCCCGGTGTGGGTAGTTACCTCCTGGCCCAATGACTGGGGAGGTGGTGGCTACGGGGCAACAACCTAGGTGGTAGCAGACAAGCCGGGTTGTCCGACCACCAGACGCTTGAGGGTCCACCCTAAAACACCAAGAAGAAGCTTAAGCGCCTAGCAAGTAAGAGCATGTCAAAAAAGAGAAGCTTACGTGGCGTAACCCTGCGGACGGAAGAAGCTGGCGCGAGCCCACTACTTGGCCCGTAACTTGGCACCGCTAGTGTCGGGCCGGCGTAGCATTGGTGCGTCAAGGCAGAGGGGCGACGGGCCAGGTCCTTCGCCGGAACGCCAGGCACAAGAGAAGACCCAACCCCCGCCGTGCTCAAAGGCGTGGAGGGGCTGGAAGAAGAAAAGATGCCCGCGGCGTAGGGTCTCTTCGGTCCACACCACGCGCGGTGGCCGATCGCTTCCAAGATCCGCATCAACAAGAGCCGGACTCCTTATCGCGGGGGCGGAGGTGGTATCGTGGTCTCCTGCGGAGTTCATTGAGGGAAGCATGCGGTGATTGCGGCCGCCCATCGACGGCAATGGCAAAGCAATGGCTCGTCAAAGCCTGCTACTCGGCATTGTGGTAGCAACTTAGTCATCCTGCACCTAATCCCCGAGCGCCAAATTCCCAAAGGTTAGCAAAAGACAAAAGACGTCAACCATCTGTTGGCAACCACGAAGGAAAAGCAAGCAAAAAGATGGGCGAAGACTTACTACCGGTACGTGGGTCGTCGCATCGCGTGATCGCTCAAGTCGGCTCGACGGTTGTTGCAGGGGCTGATATCCCGCCACGGTTCTCGACGATTAGCGCCTCGGTCAACTTAGAGGCCCGCAACTGGTCGATGCGGGCCACCATGGACCGGAGTTCCACTGTCTCCTCGACGAGGGAACCCAAGTTGTCGATGGCGGCGACCGGCGTGGACGGCAGCTCCAGGACGTCAAGACTGTTGTCATCAGTGATGTACAACCACTCGTTCCGCCACATCTTCCAGGTGGTCTTCATCTAGAGGGGGACGTAGCGGGAGGCTGAGCCATCACGGAGGCAGAAATGATAACTCCCCACAACCCCAGCATCGGTGGAGCCGTGGAGAGTGTAGAAGTATCGGAAGAGAGGAAGATTCAGCATCACCCCCACAAACATTTCGCAGAGGTATGCGAAGGTGGAGAGGATGACGATGGAGTTGGGGGTGAGGTGAAGATGGTGGATCTCGTAGAAGTGGAGGACGGTGAGAAAGAACTCAGAATAAGGTGGCACCAGGCCCACCGCCAATGCCCAGACGAAGGTGATCACCTCCCCGGGGTTGCATTTGGGCGAGACGGTGCCCACCTTCAGGCGGAGGGCCCCTTCGGGGGCCAGGCGAAAGACTGTCGCCAACCGCGACTCATCCATCACCGAAGGAATAAGCGGCTGAACCATGCGGCCGGAATGCTGTCTCGATGCCCATGGCAGCAAAGAAGCTCGCAATATGGAAGCGAAAAATGAAGGAAGCAAGAAAGCCTAGACAACAAAAGCGACAAGAGTGCGGATTGTGGAGAGGCGGACATGCCTATTTATAAGCCGTGCATGGCTTCAGGACGTGAGGAGTTATGCCCCCACAAACCAATAGTTTGCAAAAAGATCATAATGGCATGAGACGACAAGACCCGAAGAGTTGTGGCAGTTGTAGAGAGAATTTGTACGGTTGCGTGTACAGGAGTGGGACCCATCCAGGACCGCGCCAAGATTAAAGAATATCTCTGAAATCTTCTAAGGCATGCTCCAAGGTGGATCCGGCTACGCTGTGTATTTTACACCGGGTACTTCTCCATCGGCGTAGGTGGGACCACGCCACAAGATACAAGAAGAAGAAGGTCCTGCAAAGGACTCAACTTGTCAAGAAAGGCTTATGGCGACAAGAGCGCGGGCCACCCGATGAGCATGGGCGACTGTGTCCTAACCCCGAGCGATCAGTCACATCCCCGACGACCGGACACGTGGCCACTCAGAGAGCATGCACTGTGCCACGTGGTCGTCTGATGAGCAAAGGGCCCATTGTAAGTCATCTACGCAGACAGTGCGGAGGCTTGCCAAGCCTCTGCCAGGATCACAACGTATCCTAGTCATTAAATGCGCATGGGAGCTATTAAATGTTCATGGGAGCTATTAAATGTGTAGGGAGCCATTACAATGCACGTGGGAGCCATTAAATAGGCGTGGCTCCCTACGGTATAATGACCTGTCCCTCCAACTAAGCCAGCTCCACCAACTCCCATTCCATCTCAGACCGCCTTAGGCAAGTCGGGAGACGCGGTACTGCATTCGCCATGCAACAGTCCAACCCTCCCTTAGGCAATCCGAAGATAGGCAGTGTCAAGCAACAGCGCGAACAAAGAGGCTTAGAAGGACTGTAGCGATAAGACTAGACACAATCAATATAATTAATGTAAAACCACTCCCTCCACTTACCCTAGCCAGTCCCAGGAGTATATAAGGGAGCTAGTGTGCATGGGGCAGGGAGGTCGGTCGATCAGTTCACAACAGAGAAGAGATCCAAAGCTCGAACGATCAAAAGATCGGGCGAACTAAGAACAAGTGGTATACTAGAGCAACATGAGCTTCAACAGGACGTAGGGCTGTTACTCGCATTGGGGGCCCGAACCTGGGTAAATCCTTGTGTGTTCTTTAGTTTCTTGTCCTGCTCATCATGAGAAGAGAGTCGAGAGTGACGTAGCTGCGAAGATCCCCCTCTACCGAAACTAGGTTATACACTCGAACCAATACTGTCTGGCATAAACATGCCGATAAGTACGACTGCTGTTCACCACTAACAATCCCCTCTAGAGTCACCCTCACTGCCAAACCACTAGGTGAGCTCCTAGTAGTTCTTCGATACTAAGGCTCTAGTTGGATTTTAAAAGGTAGCAACGGAACTGAAGTTTCAACGTTGCTGACCATCGCACTGCTACAGTGATGGTTGTCGAAGGTTAGTGATCGATAGCACACTTATATTCAGGTACCTTCGAGATATGCAGAATCAAACACACGATCACTGGCACATGATGTAGACAGGTCCAGGCCTCTTGGTTGAGTAACACCCTACTCTTGTGCAGATGTTGTATGAGATTGATGAACGGATTACAGATTGGGGAGACTAATCCTGATTACAAGGAAATGTATGAATATGGGGGTGGCTAGGCTATGGCTAGTGGATGGTCTTGCTTGGAGATCTTCCTGTGTGTCTAGCTCTGGATGGTTGTAGCTTGAAGGCTTGCGCTCTGAATTTCCATAACCACCAGCCGTATTCGAGTAGGTTTCCTTGTATTGGGAATATGATCGAATCCTGCTTTACACAGGGATATCCCTTCTCCATATATCTTCTCCCGTTGAATTGGGCTCAAAATATCTAGAGTTGCCAAATATTGGTAGAGACGCATGCAGTATGGTTTTTTGACTTTATGGCATAAATCCATATCCCATATTTGGATATTCGACAGTAGGCCCTGAACTCTGCTTAGGGAAGGGTCTGTTTGAGAGCTTGGTCAATTGCCGCGAACCTCGGTTTGGTCGAGCAATGCCTCGTTTGCTTGTGGTCGAATGAATCGAGCAAGTTGGGAATCACTAAGTATCGAGTAGGATGTGTGGGGTCGAGCGCCCTGCTACAAGCCTAGCTCGAATGTTTAGGGTAACCTCATGTCGCTCGTTGTTGACCAGTCAACCCGACTCTTAGCGGAGTTGTAACGGTTGTCAGAAATTCTGAACGTTGAGTAATTTCAGCATTTATTGTTCTTGTCAGAAGCTCTACGGCGATGCGGCGCCATCATTCCACTTTTCTTGGTGATCAATGTGCCTTATGGTGGGAAATGAACCGCTGTGCCTGGACACTTTTGGCTTATAAATCCTTGGATTTGGAATTGTAGTCGTTTCATTCCTTCATTTTCAGGTTTTGTTCTCGAAGCCTCTATCTCACCCCTTTGAGCCCTTGCATCGCTCACATTCTTGGGAGATCTTCTTCTCATCTGCTCTAATGGCTTCTAGTCCTTCTAGCAACCCTAAGGCCACCGCTCAATAGAAGAAGGAGACGACGGTGATCGGGCTGGTCTTCAGCGACGAAACCTTCCAGCAAGTATGGCAAAAGTCCATAATGATGGAGAAGCGTCCCGCAGAACTGGAGAAAGGTGGCTTCGTCCCTCCTTAGGAATTCTTCCACTGGAGACCATCCATCGGTGAGGCTTATCCAACCCCGAAGGAGGAGGACGAGACTGTAGTTTTTGAGTCTTTCTTCCACTGCGGTCTCAGCTTTCCCCCTTCCAAATTTCTGCTTGTTGTTCTATATTTCTACAAAATTCAGCTTTTTCACCTGAGCCCCAATTCGATTACAATGCTCAGTGTGTTCGCTCATCTTTGTGAGGCCTTTTTGGGCATCAAACACAGCCTCAATTTGTTTCGTCATTTTTACTGCTTGTAGAGATCAACCAAAAATGAGGTCGTTGGTGGTGCTGGATTTCATCTTCATAGTGGTGCTACTAGTGTTTATATCCTGGTTTCGGTGACTTCTTTCTGGCAATCAGACTGGAAGAAGTGGTGGTTCTATATCACCTCGCCGAATACAGTCAATTTTCCCTTGGCTTATGAGTTGTACTTCCTAAGCTCCACCAACCTCTGGACGAGAGTCCCTCCGTTGACAGCGCGGAATGCACGTTATGTCAAAAAATTGAGGGCTGAGGAAGAGGGGTTTAACCGGGTGGCATGTCGCTCGAGATTTTCTGATGCGGCAGTCGAGTCCTCTAAAGTGTCGGGACCACTGGCCTAGGAGTACTTTGGAATCAACAATGTGACCAGACACAACCCTAAGAGTAAGTAACAACAACTTTGTCTGTTGTAGTTTTTCTTTCTTCAAGACTGATGGCTAACAAACTGATTTACTGACCAACAGTCTTGTCAGATGTAAACATTTCCTCTCGTCTGAGCAAGATTTTTCAAGGTTCAGAACCTGACCCTTGCAGCGTAGAGGCCTACTCTCTGACCAATCCTTAGCCAGAGGTATGTATCGAGTAATGACCAATCCTACTGCATCTGGGCATACATTGTTATTTAACTAGTTTTCCTTTTTAGGAGGCCGAGCTTGATGAATGCAGCGAGCTACTCGAGAGAGCTACTGAGTTGGACGATGAGCCTGCTCGAGACGGCGAGCAAGCATCGGGCTCAGCTCCTATTAGCACAGAGCTGTCTACGGATGATGCGGTGCCCACCATATCCCTCAACGAGGTCGAAGCAGCTCAGGAGCAAGGTGCAGCTAACTCTCTTTGAACGAAGAGACCAACATCGCTGACGTTTGAGCGAGCATCGAAATGGCCTTGGATTTCACTGAGAAAAGATCCTAACCAGGTGATATTCAATCGCTCGCTCGGATGCTATGAGATCACTGCTGACATGATCCAACAAATTTTGGAGGACTAGTAGGCCACCTGGCTCTACTACAGAAATGCTTTTCACAAAGCGTGGTAACCCATCTTCAGCGCTTGTTCCACAGACGCCGGTCTGTCGGAAATCGCTAACTTTTCACAAAGCGCTTTACGAGCCACCAGAAATACATTTGTACAAAGTGACGGCTTAAGAAACCGCCGCATAATTACATTTGTACAAGCGGTTTTGCCGCCTCTGGAAATGATTTGTACAAAGTGACGGCTTAAGAACCCGCCTGCACAAGTGCTTATTTGTACAGGCGGTTTCTTAAGCCGTCCGCTTGTACAGATCAAGAGAATCTTTTTTTAATAATGTTATGTTAATTATATTATAATATTAATAAATGCATACATTCTATCAATCACATCACTGTTCAGCACAAATCCATACATAACAATGACAAGGTTATATATACAAAGCACATATAAATCATAATTGCATTATGTATATATATATACACAAGGTTATATATATACTCCTATGATATTCTCCTTGTAAACTCTCGCAAAGTAGATCCTGCGCTTATGTACTCGATATTCTCTATCTAATATAAATTACAACCTTGCTGTTTTAAAAATATATATATACACAAGGTTATTATATATACATCGTTGTTCACGGTCCGCTTATCCTCGCCTCCCAATTACAAAGTTTAGGATCCTTCGCCACTTCACCTTCAGAGTAAAAGAAACTACCTCTCATGGATGACTTCACGATTTAATGAATTGGCACATGTCCTTTTGCACATTGCAAAGGTCATCATCAGTGAGTGCCAAAGTGGTCTTTGCAATCTTCACCTGCGATAATAAAGTAGGCAATAAAGAGGTTAAACAATAGTGAAATTGAGAATCAGACAATAAATAATCTTGAATCACCAATTTGTATAGGCTTACATCCTGGGGGTTGCTTCTGTACCTCCCGTTGATCCTGAGAAACTCGCAGACGTAGTATCCACAAAGAACACTGCCTGGAGGTTGCTTGTGGCACTTCAAATCAAATAATAATGTATGGAATTAGTACAGTTGGTAATACCCTTCCTTATTACTAGTGCAATTATGTTGAAGCATTACAAGTGTCTTCTTACCCATGGGTGGACATAGCAAAGCATCCTATTTGCCCCTTTGCAGGATCATGTTGCCCCTCTTTGGCGCAACATTTCTCTACGCCGCCGATGCGACTCATCATCTAGCAAACGAGCATGCACGTGAGCTTCATCTCCCAAACCATCGTTGTCACCTCCGCACTTCGATCATCCACGAGATCGATCAACATCATCGTTGTTTTATGGCGTACGCTTGCTCGCCATGGTTGGACCAACATGTGTAATCCTCTATAAAACCTCTCATGATCGTGTGTTGTGATTACACTTAAATCTCCCCAACTTACACATTGTTCTTTTTGCATGGACAAAGTATTTTGCTTTTCTTAGTCCAAAGCGCCCTTCTCGAGCGTGCTTTAATAAAAGTTTCAGCTCTTTGAGGAATACACCCTTATTTCTTGGGCATTGTACATCCATGCCCTTTCCATCTTGAAACTCAAATAGAAAATCAGATTGAAATGTCAATTATTTAGATAGAACTTAACAAGAGAACCCTAAGTTAAAATACTATAAAATGATTTATTAAAATCACAAGAATGTAAGATCCTCTCCTCTAGATCTAGAGAGGGGATCATGCCTCCTCAGAGAGAGAGGGAGGATACAAGATCCGCTTCATGATCTAGAAGGTGAGGGCTTCAACTGAAAATTAAATTAGTCCAAAGGACACTCAATTCGCTGGTTTTTGTGATGTGTCTATGACATGTGGGTCCATCTGAGTCTATGACAAGGACCAGGTGTCAAAAGTGAATCACTTAATTTTAAAGAGGGCGCCAATCTCCTAAGCTTCAACCCTCTCCCATGCACATTCTATCTACACTACATCTTCCTTCCACAAGATATATAAACCTCTACAAATGTCGAATGAGATGTTTTACCTTAGAGAGTTAACTATTCCAAGGATTTCAAGTTCAAAACCTAGCTCCTCCCTTGTTTTTACAATTTTGGGGCTCGAATCTGCCGAGAGAATGACTGCTCAAGTTTTAAAGTTAAGTTTCCATAGCGTTCCTAAGACAACGCCCGCAGAAAATAATAACGATCTAGCAAAATAGCACTACGGATGATCCACAAAGGAAAAAAGAACTATACCGAGTATTTTCTCGCTGATTTTCAGTAGTGTTATTGTAACGTAACGGATGATCCGCACGTCAATAAAAACTCATACCGAGTATTGCTCGGACGTTGATTTGGTTTTTGTGTACAGAACAAAGGATGATCCCAGACGCATATAAAACGATACCGCATCTCCTTCGCTACAAGATATGCGCATAAACATTTACAAAATTTGGACAGCTTTGTTTAAGAACTACGCCTTTAAAGACTTAACATCACCACAGGGGTTCTTTTAATTAATTAGGATGTCAATATAATTAACTAAGGTCGCTGTTTAACATACCGCCTATGGAAATCGCGATTTTGATGCAGCTTCAGAAGAAAGCTTACTGTAAAGATCGCTTCTTCCCCAAAGTGCTTAAGAGAAATGAAGAAGAGGTTTTACAAAGCGGCATCTAAAGGGTCACCGTGAAGAGATCAATATTTTCGCACGGTTTCTACTTAGAGCAGCCTGCGGAAGATACTTTACAAAGCGGTTCTAACCCCAAGGACCGCTGACATCATTTGAGGCGCTCTTTAATCCGCCTGTGGAAAGAAATCCTTAGTGTTCAGGAAAATCATTTAGTAGTGTGGGTGCCGACGATGAAGTCTCAGAAGGTCACAGTGTCTCCTTGAGGAGCCTCTCTATCGCATCGAGATGGTCGTAATGATAATGCCGCTTATTAAGGTTATTTAATCTTATTCAGCACATTATTCATGCTCGCCTTGTGTGGGCAGTCTCGCCATCGCTTGAATGATCTAACAAGCCATTACTATAAAGAGGAACTCAACTTGGCACTCAACCCTATACATTTGGGGTTTTTTTATTATGCTATCGTAATGCAATATAATGATATGTTGTCATATTGTTATATCGGCACTTACATCGCAAGAGCCGATATAATTAACAATGTAAGGGTAGGTCAATGGCCAACTTACAGCACCACACACGATCATGTTGATGTCGAGTTTTCCAAAACGGAACATCCGCTGCAAGTCACCAAAATCGATCCGCACGTAGTGAGTATCCTCGTGGTTTGTAGATATCCGAGGGACGGCCACTTGAATGCCCTTCACCCCAAGACGGATGCCCTCAAGTACTACCATGGAATCTCTTCAACTCCCATGGTCCTTTGTTGATCCGCCCATGGGGAGAAATGGCTTGCCATGCTCATAAGTCTCTAGTGAAGGCATGGTTCCAGACCGAAAGTGGAGTTGGCACTGCTTGACTTGGTGGTACTGCTGATTGAAATCTACTTTTGTTTTTTCTTTGCAACCAAAGAACGAGATGCGCATTGGTGAAGAAATGCCATGGGAGAAGATGCGCCATGGTGAAGCAGCCAACAAGCAGAAGATGCTGCTAGGTGAAGGCGCCACGTATGGAGAAGATGCGCTGCTAGGGAAGCAGCCGCCGCGAGAAGATGCGGTTTGTGGTGTAGGCAATTTTGAAGAGGTAGGACATCTTGACTTGTCATTGCCGCTCGAATTCTCTTGTATCAATGAATATCTTCGCGGCCATACAATAAATGACCCAACAAAGATCTTGATGGTCTCTACATCGTGGTGCTGAATGGTACTTCCACAAGCCAAGGCATCGAACAAGCACGATGTCCACTTGCACCTTTGCGTGACCAACGGGACAAAGGTTGTGTATCACGTTCGGATATGCCATGCCCTCCGCAGCTCGATTTACCAAGCCCCTTGCTCCGATGTGCATGAGCTTGCACTTGGTTGCTCTGTGATATCATCCACAGATATCGAGGCGCGGATTGCGCGCGACCCGACGCTTCCGGATGCGGCCGGCTCAATTGTCATCCGACCGCTTGTAACGCCTTTTCGCTTCTTCTTCCCACGCCTTAAAAAACTCTTGTTGGGCCAGCTTGTCTTATTGTATCACCATGGTCCTCTTATATCTTTGACGCGACTTGTATTGGTCTTGATATTCCGGGAACCCATGCTTGAAGCCCACTGACTTCCGGACGCCACGAAAGCGACTGGTGTTCCTTGGTTCCCAACGACGCCGTAGGTCGTCGTTTCCCTGTCTCGCACGAAGATCCCTCCGCTTGCTCGTGGCGAGATCTTCAGCAATTTCAATAAACTTCCAAGACCGCAGGTCCACCGTGCTTTTGCGACCCTTCTTGGGTTAGATAGGACCCAATTTGCCTCGCTTGCCACAATTCGGCCAATGGGTTCTCTATCCCAAAGACGGCTTCCTCTTCTTTTACCTCCACTCAACAATCTTAGGGGCATACCCACTGCGCTCAGTGATGGGGGTACTTGTTCTTCTTCAGGAGGGCAATCGCTCACCGGCCAATGCCACGCTTCGCTAGGTCTTCACGACAACCCCCATTCACCCACGGTGATTTTTCCATATTTCGAATGGTGCCCATCCGCCTTCACAGTACTTGTTCAAATTTCATACCTCCAGTTCCTAAGCTCTTCCCATCACATCCAAGGCATTCTTCTTAGCGATGGTCTCATACTGGGGAACCTTATGATTTTCTCGCTCGTCCATTGTGTGCGCCTTTTGTCATAGTGGCCACCTTTGTCCAAGTTATCAATCATGATGAAGACATTGTCCTCGACAAGACAGCAGCTATTTCGAACTTGATAGTGCCTCACGAGGTGTTAGGGGCTCTCCTAAAGGACCGACTCGTGATATACCAAGTCCCCTACAGAACTTGTTCCTACTTCGCTCTGCTGTTTATGCGAGGTCGTGTTGCAGCAAAGGAATCCACGGAACATGCCCGGATGTGATGGGGAATGGGATGCCCGAACTTCCATCGTGGAGGATAAGTCGATTAGGCGCGAGACACACACGATCTCTTGATCGCAGACGATTAAACCCCCGCAATCGCAAAGACCACGCTGGCCCTTCCAAGTTATCAACCGTAATCGCCTGATTGACTGACGAAGGCTAATCCTCAATGAATCGAGAACACAAGCAAGAACAAGGAAGATGCAACTGAATTTAATTGAGGATGAAGCTCACGAAGTTGGGGGTCTCACAAACCGATGAACGCATTTACACTCTTCAAAGATGCATTAATCTAAGCAAAACCCAAATCAAAACCCTAGTAAGTAAATATGAATATAAAGGCTAGACGCCCTAGAAACCCTAGACGATCCGTGATGGACTCCAACATGATACATGGGCTAACGGCCCAAATTGGGACGCAAAGACCGGGACAGATTCTGTTCACCAACTTGCAATGTGAATTCTGTCGACCAAGTCCAAATGACCTAAACTAGTGCCATTGGAAATATTATCTCCTTAGCTTTTGAGGCATAGGATCATTGAAATCGGAGTCCATTTGTGGCCTGGGCGATGAGTTTAGTGAGCACCGCCCCGGTGGCCGAGGTAGTCGACCCGAGATGAATTAGGTCTCCAACTTGACTTGACACCTCCTTGCCTCCCTCCTCGTCCGTGCTGGTTTCAAGGCCTTCATGATCCTCCAAAATTCCTAAGTACAATATAATGAATAATATCATTAGGTAGCATACCATCCTCACTATATGCACGAGCACTTAGGAACGAGCTCAATTGCTGATTCAATTGCCGCGGCTCGCGTTTCGATGGGTCCTTGCATCACAACCGAGGAGTCTCGCGATGCATAGGAGTGATGTCCTCATCAGAGGTATCTTCAATTACCTCTTGAACGCAGCTATTTGATCGCTTCCGCCCCTTTTTCATAGAAATAAACACGAGGAATACGCAAACATAAGGAAATGCAATTATGTCCACGCCGCTACAAATAAAACAAGCTCACTCTTCTTAATACTCTTCATTGGGATCGGTCCGAGTCGATTTCCCATCGCATTTCTGGTCAAGGCGGAACTGGCTAGGGTTTTGTACGATGATTAGGAACCATCGCCGCCAGGACAACGATGGGCTCTTTGTTCTTCTGTACCGCTGCGGTCAGATCATCCTTCGCCAAGTCTTGCCGCCTCCCAAGATCGCCTCCTCTTGCAAATGGGAGATGACCATCAGCTCGCAAGGTGCCTCACGCCTCTTGTCGAGCAATTCTTTATCTCCCATCTTACTACAAAATAGAGGGTTTAATCCTCAATGGTTTGATGAGTTTGGGAGTTGGTCAAAGATAGCGAATCCAAAGATAGAGCATAATGCTTTTGGTTTCTTATTTAGGGACCGCAACAAGAAGGAAGCGGGTATGATGCATTTGTTATAAATGGTTGGAATAGTCGAATAAAAAAAAGCAAACTGAAAGAGCATGTAGGAGGTGTCAATAGTGTTCACAACAATGCATTGAAATATTGCAATCGATGAAAAAAAGAGACCAAAGACATTGATGTTGCAATGCTATCCACACATGAGTGAAGCTGCTAAGATTGCTTATTTCGCCAACTAAGGGGCACTTGCTCATTCGTTATTAAAACAAGGATTACCTTTAGAGGACATGATGAGTCAAAGGAGTCCTATAACAAAGGTAACCTTAGAAATTCATGGGTGGAAATATAGCAAAGATAAAAATGTCACTGAATAGTCTTATGATATCTCCTCCTATTCATGAAATTGTTCATTGTTTTGCAAAGGAAATATTGTACCAATTCTACAGAAATTGGACATGATGTATTTTGTTTGCTAGTTGATGAGTCCAGGATGTCTTGTAAAGAGCAGATGGCAATTGTTCTCATGATATGTTGATAGTTGTGAATTGTGAAAGAGAGATTTGTTGGTCTATCATGTAAAAGAGACCACTTCTTCCTATCTCAAGTCTTCTATTGACTCGCTATTTTGCATTATAAGTTGCTTGAAGCAAGTTAGGGTCCAAGGTTATGATGGTGCAAGCAATATGCGAGGTGAGTTTAATGGCTCGAAATCATTGATTATGAGAGAAAATAGTACAACATACTATGTCCATTGTTTTGCTCATCAACTTCAGCTAGTGATTGTGGCTATTGTAAGAAAGCATAATGAATCTGGCCCTAGGTGAAGTATATGCCTTTGTGAGAAATATGACATCCCTAAGTTAGAAATGGAAGAAACCTACATTAATCCAAAGAAGCAACGATAAAGAATTGAATTACCAATAAGCATCATTATGAAGTGGATTGTTTCAATGATGTTTTTGATTGGCTATGCCAAGAGCTTGACAAATTTCAATGAGACCAAATCCAATTTGCTTGTTTGGTCACTTTTTAAGTCCAAGAGACTCATTTCATGATTTCAACTTGATAATCTGATGAGCTTAGCTAAACTCTATCCAAACAATTTTAATTTTTGGAATTGATCGCCATAACATGCGTTTAAAAACTATCCAGAGTATTCATACGCCCATCCAAACCGACTCCACAAACTTTGGTAACTCCAACTTCAACTTCGATTTTATTAATAACTACTTATGATATCTCAAAAGAATTTCTCTATGTTCTGCGCAAAGACTATACTCTATCAATCACCATCTATTTTAGACATATCTTCCAAACTTTTTTCGCAAAGATAACAAGATATAAGGGTCGGATGCACTTGCCTTTGCTAGGCCGAGCGAGGCGGCGGGCGCGCAGAGGGGAATTGGGGTTTCAGAATTGACGCACCAAGGAAAGTTCGCTTGAGGAGCGAGGTCACGGAGAGGTCACGGAGCGAGGCGGGACGGAGGGGGCGACGCGGTGGACGGTAGTCATAGGCGCGAGCTCCTCGAGAGGTCACCGAGCCGCCGAACTTGGTTTGAGGCGAGCTCGAGGATGTCACCATGGCGGCGGAGGTGTCGACGGGAAATTTGGCTTTTGCTGGACTGGGAGCACGATCTCCCGCCTAGAGATTTTAGGGGTTAGGAATTTCCACAGCGTGCACAAGATTTACACAGCGTTCCAACGATTTCTACAAAGCAAGGTCAGATATCAGCGAGATTTATTGCATTGCATCGATGGTCCGCCCATAGTTTGGGGAGATTTGGTTATTTGCCACTTTTACGTGGTCAAAAATTGCCATCGACCTACATTTCATTGACTCATACGGTCCCATATTTCATTAGCTCAAGTGGCATCATATCCAAAAGGTCAAATCTTTAAGTGGCAAATGAACAACTTGTACCATCGAGAGGTCGATTTCAAGGCTTTTGTCCATTTGCCACTTAAAGATTTGACTAGACAGATCTTTCTCTTTGTACCATCGGGAGAGGTCGATTAAGGCTTTTGTCCATTTGCCACTTAAAGATTTGACTAGACAGATCTTCCTCTTTGTACCATCGGGAGAGGTCGATTAAGGCTTTTTTGTCCATTTGCCACTTAAAGTTTGACTAGACAGATTCCGCTTGTACTACCGGAGAGGTCGATTAAGGCTTTTTGTCCATTTGCCACTTAAAGATTTGACTTTTGGATATGATGCCACTTGAGCTAATGAAATATGGGACCGTATGAGTCAATGAAATGTAGGTCCAGTAAGTAATTTTATGGCACATGTTTAAAGTGCCAATAACCAAATCTCTCGCTTGGGGAGACCGCGAATTGAGGGAGAATTATGTCATTTTCTCGAAATTTCAATTCTATTACCATGGGAACAATGCAATACACATTACATTAACAAAATGTACATCCAAAAGGGCGCCAGAGTACATCGAATTATGCGCCAACCAGATACCTACCTAAACTAGCTACTCTATCTACATCTAGAAATCGTTGTTGCCTTTCGTCCGACGAGAGCAAGACGTCACGGAGGAGGAGAAGGTGTCCAAGCGGTACAAGACGGGATGGTCGCCATCTTCTTCGCTAACGCCGCTGCTGCCGCCCCGCCGCCAACTTCGGCCTCCTCCTCGCTCTTCTCCTCCTCTCGAAAGCCCGGTCACTGGCCGCCACAAGCATCGCCGCCTCGCTACCGCTATCATACCGCCGCCGCCATTACTTCGATGGTCTCCTCCTTCTTCGCCCGCAATACCGGGGACCTGGGCTGACTTTGACGCCGATGATCGGCCGACGCGACGGGCGACGGAAGTCGCGTCAGATCTCGCGGACTCGTCTCATACGATAGTGAGAAGGATGAGGACGAGGAGGCCGACATTGCCGAGGAGGGAGAGAAGAGGAATGGCTTGGGGAACTTGTGAAGACGAATCGCCCCTGCTGGTTAATATAAGCACCGAAGGCGGCGGACGCCCACGCCTAGCATACCGATCGCCCAAGAGGTAGAAAAAGGGCATGTGATTCTCCGCCTATGTAAATATGTGCACATGGGATCGCCCCGTCAGAAAGCAAGGCTGTGATTCTCCCCTTTGGCGTAAATATGTCGAGGAGTGCTATGGGTCGCGGGCTTGGGGTCTTGAGTTGTCTTCTGCCGCACCAATCAGGATTTAGTGTTGATTTAGTGTTGAAGTAATTAATCACCCGCACGGTCCTAAATGTTCACATCGTCGGGGCGCTACATTTCACATGGATCGATCGACATAATCGAAGGAACAACTACGAGTGGCGCAACATTCAGATAACTCATCCTTACATGAAGATCCGACAAGAGCTAACACCACTAAAATCAACTCAAAGACTACGCGGGTCAGACGTTTCCAATGAGAATGCCCAAAGATTTGCCGAGTCGATCGCGCTTACAAATGTGAGTCGCCGCGTGCTCGTGGAGGTCTTGATATTGAAATGGCTCCACTTCATCACCATCGAACCGGCGGGCTAGCGGTGATGTCGTGAGGAGCGGTGCTATGGTCGCGGGCTTGGGGGTCTCGTGGAGTTGTCTCCGCAAGACTAACAGGTCTCGAGGGTGGGCCCCGTTAGTGGCAGCCGGAGACAACACCGAGAACTCCTAAGCCCATGACCCATAGCTCGCCCTATGACATCACCGCTTAGCCCATCGGTCTGGCGGTGACGCAGAGGCATTTCAATATCAAGACCTATGATCACCGCTTCTACGATCACAGAGCTACGAGGTCAGATCCAACTCGCCCGATATTTGGGCATTCCTAGTCTTGAACGCGGTAACAACGTGAGGCCGAGTTGATTTTAGTGGTGTTAGCTCTTGTCGGATCTTCGCGGGGGACGAAGTTATCCAATGTTGTACCACTCGTAGTTGTTCCTTTTCGTAATCGACGATAGCGCTCCTTTTATCTCTCGTGATCGAGTAATCGCAGAGAGTGATTGGCCGAGACCAAAGCTCACACCGTTGTCTTTCTAGGTTCCTCGCAACGGAGCCGACATACGCACGGACGATCCGGCTTAAGCGATAACTCACCGGATCATCCCCTATGCGCATACAACTCGCCGCATCACAACGGAATTAGGCAAATCGATGATCCCGATGTGTAAATATATGTATACCGACCATCCACCGGCAAAAAGCCTTCGGTTATCTTATGCGTTCAACTCACGCTTAAAGAGCAACGAATTGGCCATACCGCTCGCAATCACTTAGTGTTGAAGTAATTAATCACCCGACGGTCCTAAATGTTCACATCGCTCGGGGCGCCGATTATTACGGATCGATATCGAAGTGGCAATATGCCGAGCCGATCGGGCCAAAGGCTCGGCAATGTAGTCACCAGTGTGCCTGTGGAGGTCTTGATATTGAAATGGTTCTTCGCCACCATCGGACCTGCCACAGCGTGATCATGAGAGCAAAGGTGGGTCATGGGCTTGGGGGTCTCCGGAGTTGTCTGTTCTCCGGCCAAGACTAACAGGCTAGGGGACCCCTGCCCATGACCCATAGCCCGCTTCCTACGATATCATGCTTAGCCCATCGTCAGAAGGCAGTTATCTTAATTAATCGATAACGTATATTCTCTGATCGTAGCAATCGCGTGAGAAAGTGATTGGTAGGGAGACCAAAGCTCTACACATTGTCTTTCTAGGTGCTCTCCTCAAGCACGGGAGCGATTACAGGCCAGGACGATCCGGCCAAGGTTAGGATAACTCAGGATCATCCCCTATCGTACAACTTCGTAGTGGGCTACAGCGGAACTACAAATCAGGATGATCCGGTATGTGTAAATATATGTATCTGGGACCATCCTACCATAAAAAACTTTGATGCTGATTGTCATGAAAGAGTACAAAGTTAAATAAAATTGTCATGAAATGCATCGTTCCAATCTAGGCTAACACGGTGAAATCGAAATCGACATATCAAGCAAGTTAGAGTGCATAACAACGAAAAGACAAGTGGCGCATTAAGCAAAGAACTACTCGTCGTGCTTGGACTAGTACCAAAAGATCGAACGAGTGGAGTCTTCCCTATCGACCTCGCGCTCAACACCGTCGGCGTCGGGCTCGTCGGGGTTCTCCTCCTTGGACTTTGTAGCTTTAGTCTCCTCATGAGGGGCTGTGAACTGTTGGTGAAGGGGTCGGAGATCAAGCAGTCGTGGCAAGGGAGTGCGATGGGCACATGCATGCTTGCTTATCGTCGGTTCGGAGTCGAGATCCACAACACCGTATCGACAATATTCTCGTGATTTGAGCAATCACAACAATGTGTGTTGAGTCAGGAGGCGATGTTACGTACATGTTGGTATGATGTTATCCTCATCGGGGGCCTCGGGGCTATAGGTGAACTCACGGGGAGCACACTCGGAGGCATTGGTGGATCGTCGTCAACGAGGAGTCGGCACCGCCCGATAGGTCGCGGAACTCAGCGATACTACACTCACGAGCAGCCATCTCGTCGGTCATGTCGGCATGCAGACGTATGTTGATCTCGGTCGAGCAGCAGGCGAGCATGGTTGATGTGGGTGCATCCGCTAAAGTAGGTGGAGTAGTGGACAGCGGGGCGGATGCCTTATCATCGGTTGATGCGGAAACATCCTGTCAAGACCGTGGAGTTGGTGGGAGCGTGGACACGGGGTGGGCGAAGCCCCCAATAGAAGCAAGTGGGGCGACAATGCCGGTGGCGGGAGGTGGAACTAGAGTGGGCGGAGGTTGTGCAAGACCAAGCTGCATTGTACTGGCCCGACCATGCGACTGAGAAGAAAGTGAACATCCCGAGCCATTTGCATCGGCCAGTGTACCAAAGCTGCTGGGTCGTCTGTGATGCAACCTCATCTCCTCTAGTAATTGGGTTTGTGTCTCATTTGTTGGGCAATTGAAGTACTGAGACTTCGCAACTCAACAATCGAAACAAATGCGTGGAAATGCTTCGGTGGTTTAGAAAGCGAAGGCGGAGTCACCGTGTCACGTCGAGGAGCTGCTAGCGGTGCAGGTGAGTCGTCTCGGTCCTCGGTCTGAGCTTTGATCCACTGCCTCGTGGTGAAGTGGGCTCGTCTTTTGGAAAATACTCGAGGGTCTTCCTCCTCATCGTCGTCGTCATCGATCAATATCAATGATCTGCGCCAACCCAACATGCTCCTCGGCCTCTGCTAGTGCACTGGTCCTCCCCTTGGCGGTCTCTCTCGGTTCCTCGGTGTTGCTCCTGAGCCCTCCTCATGGAGCGTTGTCCTCTGCGTCTGTCGTCAAGAGATGGAGGCATGTCTTGTGAAAACGAACTTCGCCCTTCGGTACTCCTCACGATGCTCGTCTGGAAGCGAAGTCTGCATATGTAAGAAATTATATCGCAAATGGTTGTTATGCGGCCAAACTCATAGCATCTGCAATAGCATCTTCAATCTCACAAATGATAAAATCGAGAATGTCGAGCGGCTGTGAGATAGGATCGAATAAAGTAACCCTTCTTTGCAAACTAGTGATCGTCTCGGCATTCCCAATCCTCGGCGGCGATGACTTCCTCAAAGCCATGTGGACCGCCTTTGCCTCGAGGTGAGGCAGTGCGGATGGCGAAGGGATCAGCGAGGGCAGGCTCTTTGGAGCAAGCGAATCTGGTCATCTGTGGGAAACACCCTCCGAAGCCTTAGCCTGACGAGGGCGGTGTCTTGTCTGCGTACACCACGATGCAAAGTTAGGGCTCCTCCTCAAAACCAAACAACTCAAGCAAAGTCTTTGTACACCCCTCTGGGGTTCTCAAGTCGTGCATGAATTGAATGTATACGTGCTCTGGAGTCGATCCAAACTATAGCGTAGAAGTCTCGACCCACTTTTCCACTCTGAGTGTCGAACTACATCCTTGACTGGTAAGACCTTGAAATGGTGAAGTGTCTCTGAGCGTCCACCCACCATGGCCCCTCTGCAAAAGCGAGTTAGCGTCTGTGCATGCTCAAGCTGGACCCGAAGCTCTCATGTCGTAACAAAAGAAGCTCTGTTGAAGAACCGTCGAGAACCTCCTATTAACTCCAAATTCTCGGCTTGCGAAGCAGGACATTGATATCGAGAAAGCGAAGGTCTTTACCCTCCGGGATGAGAGGTTCGAAGGTCTCTAAGTCTTATCTCGGGGTCGAGGATGTGGCACATGGTACTCCTCGTCCTCTTCCTTTTCATCGCCGGTCTCCTCTGATGCGGAACTATGTTGGGGCGAGCACGCTTTTTGGGAAGATGTCGAACCACCACCCAGTGCGCCGCAGCTAGAGCGACAAGGAGGTGCCGCACCACCCTGTGAATTGAGTTCCCCCTCCCTCTCGACCCCTCTCTGCTTGACTCTGTGTGTCTCTGTCTGCAATTGGCGGCCATGCGCATGCACGAGCCAAGTTAGCATCTGACCATCTCGGCTCGCTCTGCTACCTTTTGTAACAGGACTTCTTAGCCTTCTCATTTCGCTTTACAACTTCTTTTCCCTTCCTTTTTCACGCCATCACGCAAGTTGCGGTTGAATGTCAGAACTTGCATCGTATTCATATGCATTTGAATGGAGTCAAAGAAACGAGAGGATGTGGATCTCACGCTTACAAAGTGAAGGAGAGTGGATTAGCTTGAGCCGGGCTTGGATTTGTCGTGGCGACAAAGCGGGTGTGTATGACTGGCGTGTGGCGGCGCGGAGGCGGTGGAGGATTAGATGCTGGCGTCGCAAAACGCGAAGCAGAGCTGCGGCGCAAGGCGGCGTGGAGAAGGAGTAGTTAGGTCGCGATCGATATCTGAGGTCCATGGCGGTCCTCTGAGATGTCTGGCGTGTTTTGGATAAGGTTAAGATCATCATACCGGATGATCCGTTATCGGAAACATCACTGGCCGGATCGATGCCTCTGTTCGACTCGGTGGCGAGGATGGTCCGACTCTTGAGGAAAAAAGAATCGGATCATCTTGTCTAGCGGTGTACAACACCTAGCGATCCGCGATAACGGTGAGGCGGACAATCTGAAGGCCGGACGATCCGTATAGGAAAAGATAAAAGCGCTCTCGAATCACGGACGGCGGAGGCCTCGAAGCTAAGATTCACATCTGGGACGTTCCGTTAAGTCGAAAAGCAATGCTGGGATTATTGTCGGGGCGAATAGTGCTTGCTTCCTTGGCCTTTGTTGGCTTCAATTTGAGGATGATCGGCCTAATAGCGAATTACCTACGTACCATCTGCACTTTCCGCATAGCAGTTTTACTCAATTCCTATAAAAATATAAGTTCTATTACATATTAAGTTTTTACACAACGTGTCCCTATTTGCCTTTAACAACTTTTTAGCGCGCATATATGGCATCATTGAAATATCGAGGTTTTCTTCTACAAGTTTGATCCTCTCCGGATCTCCGAAAGCGGTGGGTCATCGGCGATTGTATTACATATAAATGCGTGCACATTGTCAACTCAACGATCCTTTGTTTTAAAGGAACAACTATGTTCCTTTTCTTATTCTTGGGGTCAGCTATGTAGAAAACTTGCGAGACTTGAAGCTAGTATCCAAGGTCAGTTTGTGTCCAAGATTGTTGAGTCGTGATTTGTGAACCCATAGTTGTCCACCTCCACACCATTAGGATGTTTGACCCGATTCTTGGAAATCTGAGGATGCATATCCCTTCCATAGTCGAGTTCCCAAATTTCTTCAATGATTCCATAGTAGGTGTTCTTCTCCTGTCGCATCTATGGCTTCTACCGAGCGCCCTTGTTTTGGGCCATCGTCTTCTTGTCCTTTTGAATGGTATAAAAGCGTGTACCCATTGATGTCATCGCTAGCCATGATGTTACCCGGACTTGATGGGCCATGAGCCAACATTTTCAATGTTTACATTTCTTCGTCCTCACCATCTGGTATGTTTTGGTTCTTGAACCATGTAGTAAACTTATCGCTTATTCTCTTCGGGATCCAATCAACTTGGCGTCTGGATTTTCTCTTTCAAGCTCTTCGGTGTTGCTCCACTCGGCTCCACTATCTTTAGCTGTTGCAAGGCGGTGAAATGTGCTTGGTCCACATTCTTGTACTCATAGTCGATGAATCTTTTCTTTCCCTTAGTCCCTTTGCAGTCAACCTCCCCTCATGTCGAGAGACAGGCACACCAATCGGCCTTTAAAGTGGGCATGAAGTAATCCGTGCAACACTCAATGACTTCCTCGATGTTGTAGCCCTCAATAATGGAACCCTCTGGTAAGCCGCGATTCGTTGTAGCTCTTAAGCAAGCCCATCCACCTCTCAAATGGAAACATCCGATTGTAAGAATCTTGGTCCCGGTACCTTTACCTCCTCGACAAGGTGAACCAAGAGGTGCGGCATGATGTCGAAAAAGGATGGAGGAAGCACATCTCAAGTTGGTTTATAGTCTCCACTATGTAGTTCTGAGATAGCTCAATTTGTTCATCATCGATTACCTTACGTGAAATCGCATTGCGAAATAACCTGTAGTGTGATGGCCACCTTTACAAATGTTGAGTTGATACCCCATGATTGCAATTGGGAGCATTTGTGTCATCATGGCGTGGCGATCGTGAGACTTCATACCACTTATCTTTAAATCTTTCATCGATACTAGGTTTTGATGTTGGATGAATAACCGGACGGGACTCGACCCCACGTAAGCACTTACTGCGATCTTTTCTCCTCGGTTGTCGAGAGAGTAGCTTTCTTTGAGGAAGGTAATACTTTCCATGTGTTCTTTCTTGAGGTGTAGTTCTTTCTTGATTTTAAGTACTACTAAGTCTTCTGAGCTTTAAGACCATCCTTTGTCTTATCTTGAATGTCCAACAAGAAACCTATGCGCTTTCCGAGACATTCTTTATGACATGCATGGCATCGATGCTATGGCGAATTTCCAAGTCCTTCGATGTATGGCAAATACTTGTAGAAAATTGACATCTTTTGAGCAGGACAACGGTAGGAGGAACCTCCTCATCGGTATTCTTCCTCTTTCGACCCCTCTTTTGGCCTGCATCGGCTTCTTCGAAAACCACCTTGATGTTACGGACCATTTCAAACACTTTTTTCCCGCTTATAGGCTTTGGAGCCACACCTTCCTCAACAAGTATTGTCAAAATACTTGCCCATCTTGCGGTATTTGTGAGCTTCGATTAAAGCAGGCGGTGCATGTACACTAACCGTGAGCATGGAAGGAGCGTCGACCGAGTTTCATCCATGCATACTACACAAAATTTGTCTTCCCTTTAATCGACCCGATAGGGCCTAGCGAGCGGGGTAATCCTTGATGGTAACAAAATAATGGCTTTTAGTGTGAAATCTTGTTGTTGGGCTGATCCCACACAGGACCCCATCGTGCCACAACATGGCCATATCTTCCATCGATGGTTAGAAACACATCAATATCTACTCGGTATCTCGGACCTTGGATAAGAATGGACAACATTAGGTACCTTCTCTTCATACATAGCCATGGAGGAAGGTTGTAGATGGAGCGGACTCTTGGCCAAGTGCTATGTGTGGCATTCCATTCACGAAAGGATTCATACCATCGGTACTTTCGGTCACGAACCTTACATTCTTGGGTTAGTTGCGAAATCTGGATACATGCGATCAAAATTTCTCCATTGTCTACCATGGTTTGGGTGTGAATCTTTCCATCTTTTACTGCGCTTGTGGAATGCCAACCCATAGTTGAGTCCTCTCATTCGAGTACAAAGCGTTTGAGGCGGCCAATAAGCGGCAAGTACCACATCACCAGCGTGAAGATTCTTTTCTTCTTGTCGGTACTGAAGACTGTCATCTTCGTTATTACGGTAGTACTATTCTTGTTCTTCTTATTCTTAGTAGTGCTAGGTGAAGAATCATCATCGTCATTAAGTCATCATTCTTCTTATCTGGCTCGCCTTGCTGCAGGGCATTGATCCAAGTCGTGTAATCTTTACGGAAGAGGATCTGATGGTTCGGACATGCATGTATCTTTTGCACATCAATGACATCGGGTGATAAGCTTCTTTGCTTGAAATAAGTGCTCAAATCGGCAAGGTGGGCAATCCATTAGCCTTAGTATTTACGCTTAAGAGCCTCAACGGATCGGTGAAACTCTTGTCAGGCCATCCATTGCTAGCCTTCAGCAGTAGAAGCATCGGCCGCGTATGCAACAAGTAAACTACGGAGGACAACCCTTGGATTCCTCATATAACGAGATCATTCTTGCTTTGTGTAGCGCCGACATTATCTAAACTGTCATCTCCTTTAAAACACGTGGTTCGGCATGGCACAACATTTCCTCTACATCGTGATCGACCATCATCTAACAAGCGAGCATGCCGTGAGCTTCATCTCCCAAACCATCGGTGTCACCTCCGCGCCCGATCATCCAGAGATCGGGATCAACATCATCGGTTGTTTGCGATGTCGTTGCTCGCCATGGTTGGACCAACATGTGTAATCCTCTATAAAACCTCTCATGATCGGTGTGTTGTGATTACACTTAAATCTCCCCACCTACATTGTTCTTCTGGTCTTTGCATGGACAAAGTATTTCGTTTCCTTCTTAGTCGAGGCGTCATACGGCGGCTTTAATAAAAGTTTGAGCTCTTTGAGAATACACCCTTATTTCTTGGGGCATTGTACATCCATGCCCTTTCCATCTTGAACACGAAATAGAAAATCAGATTGAAATGTCAATTATTTAGATAGAACTTTAACAAGAGAACCTAAGTTAAATACTATAAAATGATTTTATTAAAATCACGAAAGAATGTAAGATCCTCTCCTCTAGATCTAGAGGGGGCGTGCTCTCCCTCTGAGAGAGGAGGGATACAAGATCGTCTCTGAGATCTAGAAGGTGAGGAGCTTCAGCGGAAAATTAAATTAGTCGATGACACTCAATTCGTTGGTTTTGGTGATGTGTCTATGACATGTGGGTCCATCTGAGTCTATGACGGTGGACGAGGTGTCAAAAAGTGAATCACAATTTTAAAGAGGCGCTAATCTCCAGCTTCAACCCTCTCCCATGCACATTCTATCTACACTACATCTTCCTCTCCACAAGATATATAAACCTCTACAAATGTAGGGAATGAGATGCTCTTACCTTAGAGTTAACTATTCCAAGGATTTCAAGTTCAAAACCTAGCTCCTCCTTGTTTTTACAATTTTGGGGCACTTTGGGCTACTAGTAGAGAATGATCATTCGAAGTTTTAAGCGAAGTTTCCTGAGGCGGCTCCTAAGACAGCGGCACTGCGGAAAAATAATAACGATCAAGCAAGCAGCACTCTGGGATGATCGAGTCAAAGGAAAAAAGAACCATCTGGGAGTATTATGCGGGCGTTGGATTTCTCACGTGTAGTGCATTTGTTGCAGCGTAACGGATGATCCGATGCGTCAATAAAAACTCATACAGTATTGCACGGGCGTTGGATTTACGTGTTTTGCGGTATTGTAGAACAAAGGATGATCGAGTGCGTACATAAAAAGCATATCTGCGGCATCTCCTTCGTCACAAGATATCGGACAAACATTTACAAAATTTGAATGAGGCGGTTTGTTTAAGAACTACGCCTTTAAAGACTTAACATCACCACGGGGGTTCCTTAATTAATTAGGATGTCAATATAATTAACTAAAGCTGCTTGCTTAACTATCGCTTTATGGAAGCTGCGATTTCGCATGCGACCGTAGAAAGCGGGCGTGTAAAGATCGCCTCTTCTGACGGTTCCTTAAAGACTGCACGGGAAGAACATAGTTTCCACAGGCTGACATCTAAAGGTCACCTTTGTGAAGAGATCAATATTTTATGTGGGTTTCTTCTGAGACGCTGTGAAGATCTGCTTTACAAAGCGGTTCTTAACCCCAAGGACCATGATCAATCATTTGGCGGCTCTCCTTTTAATCCTTTGTGGAAAGAAATCCTTAGTGTCTAGGAAAATCATTTACGTAGTAGTGTGGGTCTTGGCGCATGAAGTCACAGTAGCACTTCACGGTGTCTCCTTGAGGGGAGCCTTCATCGACCGAGATGGTCAGAATGATAATGCCGCTATTAAGTAGTTATTTTAATCCTATTCACAGCCTGGCACATTATTCATGCTCGTCTTGTGTGGGCAGGCCCTGCCATCAGTCATTGACCCATCGGCACCATGCTCCAACTGGTTGGGCCAGTCGAGATGACGACTGCTGGAGCCAAGCCAGCTCCAATGAAAGCATCTGCCTTGGAAGGGAACGTAAGAGGGAAGTATAAGATGGGGAGGTAAGGTTATCTCTTCATCCAGTTTGCTGTACTTCGCCTCCTTTTTTGGAGAAAATTTATAAGAAGCCTTCTATAGGAATGGTGTGGCCAGTGGTGTGGTCGAGGGTGCTACTATTGGTGCCCTCTTTGCCCGAAACCACAGTCAAACCCGTTCGGTGGCGTCTTACATTAGACACGCAGTTGCTGACCACGGTTAGCATCCCACCTCTGCGAGGGTGGCCTTGAGTTTCTCCTGGACTTTCTTGCTAATTACCTAGCACTCATCGAAGTCATGTTTGTCCGTGTGGTGGACAGGGCAGTACTTGTTTCCTCCAGGACTCTGGCCCTTGTTGTCACCTAGGTTGCATGCCTTGCCCCTTTTAGCCGCGGCTATGGTGGAGTCGCCCTTATGTTTCTCCCCATGATTCTTGTTCCTCTTTGCCCCTTGCTTAGACGACTCGGGCTTGTCACTACCAGGATTGGGGTTGTCGAGGTGGTCTCGGGCCTTGGCGAGGATGGCATACTTATCCGCTAGCTCGAAGAGCTCTTTGGTGCTTTTGATCTTCCGGGTGGTGAGCTTTCCCTTCAGATCTCCACCCTTAACCCCGTTCCCAAAGGCAACAATCACTGCCTCTTTTGAGATATTTAGGATTAGGTTTCGCTTATCGCTGAAGCACCAGATGAATCTACGCAACAATTCTCCTGGCTTTTGTACTAGCCGATGCAAGTCGTTGTGCGTTCCGAGGCGTTCATACGTGCCTTGGGAGTTGGCGATAAGCTAGGCCCGCAACTCTGCCCTCGACGATATCGACTGAGGTGGGAGATTGAGTAACCAAGACCTGGCTGCTCCATCAAGGGTGGTAAGCAAGTAATTGGCCATCACCTTTTCGTTTCCTCTGGCTACTCTCATAACTGTAGTATAAATTTGTAGCCATTCTACGGGTTAATCTTCCCTAAGTACTTCTTGACTGGACCGGGTTTGAATTTGTTCGGCCACCTGACCGCGCGTAGCACAGGAGTGAATGCTTTACATCCCTCATTGACATCATCAAGGGTCATCTGGCTCTATCCTCGGTACGCATCTTGCCGAGGGGGAACCTATGTCGTGGCGACAAGCAGCCCCTTGAGGGCGAAGATCTGCCTCGGCATGCATGTCGTACCAGGGATTGACCTCTTGAGGGCATGGACTCGTTATCCCACCTCTCACGTCTTCGTGGTCACATTCTTCCCTTCGATCTAGCAAAACATCATGCAAATCTCGTTGATTATGCGAGATCTGATCTCGAAGATCTCCAAGGTATCCCTGGCGGGGGTTGGAACGGACTGTTTTGGAAATATGATGGCTAGAGCTAGCCACCGCTGATCTTGCTGCTTGACGACTATCGCGAGACGGTCCCGGCAGCCGACTTTGGGTGCCTAATTGACTCGATTGTTCGAACCCTGAGTTGGTACGCTTTCGGCGATCGAGCTTCTTGTTGCATCAAGTAGTGTCTTCATTTGGTCGAACACCGGTGTCATAGGGTTGGTCGGGTCCAACGGTGGAAGAGACTTCAATAGCATATGAGCACACTAGACATTAGCCTCGAAGTCTTGAAGATGTCCTTTGTTATGGCTCGATGAGGCGCTATTCTAGGATCTTGGTAGAGCCTACCATTGTGGTCGCACTGCCAAAGAGTTTGTTGCCCCTAAAAACCTGGCACCTGCGGACGAGGTGTCACTGGATTGTTAAGGTTAAGATGTTTCAACAGTTTGGTCACGATCCCTGCAAGGATCTTTAGAACAGGACTCGATAAAGCCGATGTGCTCAAGATCTCCAAATGATCCCATCTGTACAGCATGGTCCCAAAGGTGATCTCAAATCTCATTTGTGGAGCTTTGTGGGTGTCGAAAATTCTAGCATGGACGCGCATCGAAAACATGTCTAATTTGCAAAAATAGCTGAAGGCCCCTAACTGGTGCGCCAACTGTTGAAGGTTAGTGATTGACAACACACTTATATTTGGGTACCTTCGAGATATGTAGGATCAAACACAAGATCGAGGGCACACGTTCAGGCCTCTTGGTCGAGTAACACCCTATCCTATATAGATGCTGTATGAGACTGATGAACAGATTACAGATCGGGGAGACTAGTCCTAATTACATGGAAAAGTATGAATAAGGGGGTGGCTAGGCTATGGCTAGTGGATGGTCTTGCTTGGAGATCTTCCTGTGCATCTAGCTCTGGATGGCTATAGCTTGAAGGCTTGCGCTCTGAATTGGCTTGTTCTTGACGATGTCTACCCTTGCAGTTATATAGTGGGTTGGAGTATTGAGTCGTAGTCGATGAGGAGTCTTGTTGCCGTTATGATCTCCATATCGCGTCTGGATTTCCATAACCACCAAACGTATTCGAGTAGGTTTCCTCGTATCAGGAATACGATTGAATCCTGCCTTATACAGGGATATCCCTTCTCCATATATCTTATCCCGTTGAACTAGGCTCGAAATATTTGGAGTTTCCAAATACTGGTAGAGACGCATGCGTTATGGTTTTTGACTTTATGGCGTAAACCCATATCCCTTATTTGAATATTCAACTATAGCCCTCGCCATGGCTTTGATGACCAACTGTCCTCGTGCCTATCTCTGTAACTTCACCTAGGCCCATGCTAGCCAATGTGATGACCTAGCTGACTTGAGCTGCTGTCTTTTGCTTAGTTCCCTATCAACCCAAAATCTTTCATTGCCTCTTACCATCACGCCACTGACTCTTTGCGCCATGTTGACTATCGCTATTTCCTTGAGCTTTATCTTGACACCCTTGTTCCATTTCTAGCCTCACACCAACCCCTCTAACATTGCCTCACCATTGGTGAGCTTGGGAAGAAGCTCGACCATGATGCCAGCTTGCTCCTACACTCTCTCTCACTCAAGTGGGTTCAGTAGTTAGGGTTAATGATGTTAATTAAATTAGTTAAATTGGGTTAAGTGTAATGAGTTGATGACATGTGGGATTGGTTAGGATAAGTAAACCATTTATAACTCAAATCGGTTTTTGAATATGTGTTAGTAACTTGAGGACCCTACCTGTCAATCACAATGAAAAATAGTGAAAATATGACATGTAGGTCACTTGTGTCAGCCTCTTTGAGAGAAAAATACGTTCTTTAATAGTAAAAGTTTTTAGCCTTTCATAAAATATGTCTTCTCAGTTGAAAAGCATAAATCGGCAGAATATGCCTTTGATGTCATCCCTCTCTTCATTTTTCTTTTTCCAAGATTTTCTTAGCCAAGCTAAATTCAAATGCTTATAAATTTTACCTCCAAACACTAAATTGAGTGAAACTAGTTTCTAAATTTTTCTAAAATCATGGTCTTTCTTAATTTGCAAAAATATTTTAATTTGGGTTCTATGTGTATTCTTTTGGCTCTTATTTATGTCATTCGCTGTATCGCATGTAGATACTAATTGTTGTATATCTAGATATGGGATATCTACGCCATAAAGTCCAAGGCCATACCAGGTATATCTCTACCAGCATTTGTAAACTCCAGATATTCTGAGCCCAGCTCAATGGGATAAGATATACAGAGAAGATATGTCCCTGCATGAGGCATGACTCGATCGCATTCCCGATACGAGGAATCCTACTCGAATACGTTCGGTCACTACGAAAATTCAGGTGCGATACGAAGATCATAAGAGCAACAGGACTCCTCATCGACTACAATTCGGTACTCCAGCCCACTATATAAGGACCAAGGAGGACATCATCCAGGAGGGAGCCGCATAAGCCAATTTAGAGTGCAAGCTTCAAGCCATCGCCATCCAGTGCCAAACGCATAGGAAGATCTCCATGTAGGCATCCAAGAGCCATAGTCTAGCCACCCCCCTTATTCATATTCTTCCTTGTAATCAGGACTAGTTCCCCTGCTTGTAATCTATTCATTGATCTCATCTATCGCTGACACTGGAGTAGGGTATTACTCGACAAAGAGGCCCGAACCTGTCTACATCATGTGCCCCCAATTGTGTGTTTGATCCTGCATCCTCCGAAGGTACCCGAATATAAGTGTGTTGTCGATTACTAACCTTCGATAGCTGGCGTGCTAGGTAGGGGCCTTCAATTGTTTTTGCAGATCAAGCATGTCTTCGACACGCATTCAGAACGGAATTCTTGACACCCACCAGGCTTCGCCAATTGGATCTAAGATAGCCTTTGGAACCATGCTATACCGATGGGGGTCGATCGGAGATCTTAAGCACATTGGTTTCATCGAGTCTCATTCTATGGACCCAGGCCGAGAAGTGTGCTTCATAGAGTTTGACCCCACAGGCCGCGTCCTCAAGGGCGTTGACACGAGAAGTGATAGCGGCAGCGATGGCAACAACCGGTGATCAATGTGGCGACCATACAAATCGTCACATGTTTATGGCTAGGGCGATAAAGGCACTCTTGCGGAAGTTCGAAGCGGGACCTAGGGTAGAAGCCACGGCGGCGGGGAGCACCATGTCACTTTGGAACACCCGCGTGATCATGGGGCGGCAAGACCCTTCTGCAATGCATGCAGCCACGGATGACGTCGCTCCTAGCATGGTGGACCATCGCCGTGACCCAACCACCTCAGCCACTGCAGGGATTGCGGCCAGATTGTCAAAGCATCTCAACCTTGATAATCCAATGACACCTCATCCGTTGGTGCCAGGTTTCTAGGCGCAGCAGACTCTTTGGTAATGCAACCACAATGGTGCACCTGGCTGTGTTCTAGGAATAGCATCTCATCTAAGCCACAACAACGACATCTTTAGTACTCCTAAGGCCAATGTCCAGTGCACCCACATGCTGCTAAAGTCTCTTCCACTGTTGGACCCGACTAACCCTATGACGCCGGTGTTCGACTAGATGAAGACGCTACTCGATGTAGCACAAGCTGAGACTACTCGAGCAGCAAATTCAAGGTTTGGGCAACCAAGCCAACAAGGTGCTCGAAGCCATCTGCCGGGACAGTTTGACAATAGTCATCGGGTAGCGCAATCAGTGGTGGCTAGTTCTAGTCATGACAACTCTGGAATGATTCATTTGAACCCCCGCCAAGGATACCAGGGAGATCTCTGAGATCAAATCCCGCATAATCGATGAGATTTGTGCGATGTCCTATGAGATCGAAGGGAAGAGCGGGATCGTGAAGACTGCGAGAGGCAGGATAATGAGTCCACGTCCTCAAGGGGTCAATCTCCAGTGCAACATGCACGCCGGGCGAATCTTTGCCCTCAAGGGACCACTCACCGCCACGACACAGGTTCCCCCCTCGGTGAGACATACATAGAGAATAGCGCCAGATGACCTCGGAAGATGTCTGACGGATACTTATACCCGGGGTACCCCACAGCAAAGTAAAAATCTATTTTAAAGACATTATCTCTCTAATCTGGGTTGGAAGCCTGGATGAACGATGATATGGAGTGCCAGAGAAAGCCCCACCTATCGCAAAGGGTTCCTGCCCTCGGTTCCTCCAACCTGACCTCGGGTCGGGCATCCCCGGGACCACGACCGAGGCTCAGATATGACGTCGCCGCCCGGCTCGGCGGTGGCGAGACCCGCTAAGCGCCCTAGAGGGCGCTCTGGGCCGAGACAGGCGCCTCCATGAGCTCAGGCCACGATCATGGCTAGGGCCCTAGCAAGCTCTAGCTCATAACCTCTGCCACATCGGCGGTCTCGTCCGCCGGACACATCTTACGGACACAACCACCGTGTCGGTGGTGGCTCCTTCCCGAACAGCAGGAGGGGCCTCGGCCGCTACCCTCGTACCATCGGCATCAAGCGAGACGTCGTAGGGCAGGTCGCGCACCTTCCCAAAGGGCACGTCCGTTGGGACTACCAACCCGGCATGGGGTGAGCAAACATCAATCGTCAAAGACCAAAGGCCGGAGCACCGGGCGTGGTGTATCTCTCTGCTTTCCAAAATCCGTGTAACTGCCCTCTCGCTATATAAAGGGAGGCGGGGCCCTCGAAGACCCGCCCTTACGGCGCATACTACTTTATCGTTAGGTTTCTAGTTTAAAAACACACCAAGCCTTCCCGACCTCGTAATTCCAAAATGAGTGCTGAGGGCCTGTCCTCAACATCCGTCTGTAATCTCCGGTGACCGGAGCGCAGAGTAATCCTAAGCCTTGCCGCCAACTGGAAGTAGGGACATTCTGCCCGAACCAGTATATATCCGGGATTTTCTTAGTCCAACCATTCGAGGAGAGGGGACGCGCGACCCCCTACTACTTACAAATTTACTCGTCAGTTTCACGAAACACCGACAGTTGGCGCACCAGGTGGGGGCCTCGCGCGTCATCTTCGTGATCTCCGGATTCCCATTTTCCTCCTCGATGGCCCTCTTCACCGACGACGACGCGTCTGCGTCAAGGGATTGGATCCGCTTTGGCTCCCTCGACTTCTTTACCATCCTGGCGGGAGAGTTCGTACTCATCCCCGCCACTTTCCAGGCACGAGCATCCGCCTTGAGCCTGGACTCCGTCGCCCATGCTCTCGGTGACCTCCGGCTTGGGGACCCTGCGTGGGCCCCAAAGTGGGAGTCCGTCCACCACGCTACCCCTAGTAGCGGCCGTCTGACACTGCGCGGCATGGCGGCATCACCCCTTGAGCTCGCACCTCGTGGCTCTGATCGACCATTCTGAGCCTCCGTCTATGACCTGCTGGAGAGCTCCTCCAGCCTCGACTCCGGCTCCGACACGGAGCACACCTCCAACGCACTGTACCCTCGCGAGTGCAACATGGCGGGGCTAGACGCCCCGGCCACCACCTCCATCAGTCCGGGAACCACCGCCCGGCGCCTGGCGCTGAGGCCAGAGATCCAGCCTTGAGCCACCAAAGGCCTCAAGCCCGCCGTCACGGAGCTCCAGCTGGCTGCGAGCAACCTGGAGGCTCAAGAGGCTGAGCTTGTCAAGCTCGAGCCGACTGGAGCAAATAAGCCACTGGTCTTCACGCACTTGCAGCCATGTATGAGTTCAGCGATGGTTGGCGAGGGTTCGCCACGATCTTCGTACTTCCCTCGCGCCCGGCCGAGAATGTTCTTCGGCGGCAATCTTTGCCAGCGGCATTCGAGCGAAGGACCCAAGGGCCAAGGCCACCTACCGAGAACCTCCGAAATGGTAGAGCGTCTTGTGATCCGGCATGTGCGACCTTCCGTCTCCTTCGCTCGAGGGCCTCCTCCGATCACCCGGTCGCGATGCCGCCACGGGTGCCGGGGCACGCAGCAGATGCCGCCCCGAGCAGCCCGAGCCTCCGCACCCGTCTGGGAACACGAGTGAAACCGCAATGTTCGCGGCACCGTCGAGGCGGAAGAAGGCGGACGGCGTGGCAGCAATCTCGGGCGCGGGCGGTGGCGCGCCGCCACCGCGGCTGAGCCCGATGGTGCGGGGACGCGGCGTTGGCGAAATTCGCCACGCATAAACTTCCCGATTCGGCCCCCACCAACATAACCAAATACTGCTGGGCCCACGAACGATGTATGCAGTTAAAGACTTCGGCTCGCATCTTGGGGGGAGGCACCGCGAGCGATCTCTTCGTCATCTAGTACCTCCCATCTACCTCGCGGATTTTTCTCGAGCATGGCTCGAGTATTTTCCGTGAACACCATCGGGGTGGGCCAACTTTGAAGCGTCTTCTTCGGTAACTTCCAGGGCACTTACAAATGCCCTAGGAACTCCTGGGATCTCAAAAGCTGCAAGCAGCAGCCGGGGGAGTCTCTCCGGGATTACATCCGGTGGTTCTCCCAACAATGCAACGAGCTCCCCGACATCAGCGACGTCGATGTTGTCGGGGCATTCATCTACGGCACCTCGTCGAAAGCTCTGGTGCACAAGCTGGGCTGCACCAAGCCTAGGACCACCAAGGAGCTTCTTGACATTGCCACCAACCACGCCTCCGGCGAGGAGGCCGTCGGGGCTATCTTCGATAAGGGGAAGGCCAAGCAAGAGGCCGCCCCCGACACCGGTGTTACCTCTGACCGCTCCGAGAAAAAGAAACGGAAGGGGAAGCAGGGTCACGAGGGCCTGTGGTTCGCGGCGTAAGCCAGCCCGCCCGGCGAGGCGAACGCGTCGGGACCCGACCACTTCGAAAAGTTGATGGATAGCCCGTGTCCGCATCACGGGTACCCTGTCAAGCACAAGTACAGGGATTGTGAAACCCTGAAGTGCTTCATCTCCGGGGCCCCCACACGGGGCAAGGGGAAAAAGCGACGACACACTGAGGCGAGGCGGCGGCGAAGCGAGTTCCCGAGCCGATGGTTACCTCATGATCTTTGGCGGGTTCGATGAGCTCGTAGATAAGCAGCAATGACTTCGCCTTCGAGAGGTTCATATATCACCTTTGGCCGGACCGACCACGGATCACGTCCACTTTTAGGGAGATATCCCAGTCGTAGCCCGATCGTGGGGTCGAGCGCCTCTCAAGGTGCTCATGGATGGCGGCGGCGACCTCAACATCTGTATGTTGAGACCTTGCGCCATAGGAATCCCAGCTCGCGTCTCCGACCGAGCAAGGCACCTTCCGCGGCATCGTCCACTGATGCGAGGCCCATTCACTTGGGTAGATCGATCTACGTAACAGCCGAGGAACCGGGCCAACCACGCAGAGACCCTCACCTTTGAGGTCGTGGGGTTTCTGGCTCTATCCGCTATCATGGGAGGCCATGCTCGCCAAGTTCATGGCGGTCCCCAACTACACCTACCTCAAGTTGAAGATGCCGAGGCCGTGGGGAGTCATCACTGTGGCCACGTCTTTTCAGCTCGCTTACAATTGTGAGCGAAGCAGTTGCGAGTTGGCGTTGGCGATCGTTGCATCCGCCGAGCTCGAGAGCCTCGAAGAAACCTCGGTCGCCTGACTCCGACAAGTCGGGGACCGGATCCTTCAAGTCCGCCGGGACACGAAGGAGGTTGCGGTCGATCCGAAGATCAACAAAGACCGTGCGTCAGACCCGCTCCCGTCAAATAGGAAGGCGGCGCTCGTCGACTTCCTCCGCTCAATCGAGGCGTCTTTGCATGGAAACCCTCGACATGCCGGGCATCCGTGGGGAATCGCCGAGCACTCCTTGAACATCGGCGGCTCAAGGCGGTCGTTGGCGCTTCGCCGCCTCGGCGAAAAGCGCCAAGATCATTGGAGAACAAATCGCCAAGCTTTTGGGCTGCGGGGTTCATAAAGAGGTCCGCCACCGAATGGTGGCCAACCACAGTGCTTGTAAAGAAGATGCAGGCAATGGAGAATGTGTGTTGATTACATGAGCCTCAACAAGGCATGTCCTAAGGACCCTTTTAGTTGCCCGCATTGACCAAGTTAGTCGATTCCACGCGAGTGCGAATCCTGTCCTTCTTGGGCGCCTACCGAGCTACCACGGATAGCGATGAAGAGTCGATCAGCTCGCGACTTCACTCATCACTCCGTTCGGCTCGTTTTGTTACGTAACGATGCGTTGATCTGAAAAAATCGGCGCTACATACCGGCGATGCATGCAAGCGTGTTTTGAAGACCCGGATCGGGCGTAACCTCGAGGTGTACATGGGCGACATCGTCGTCAAGACTAAGAAAATTTGACGATCTCGTCGGCTGACTTAGAAAGACTTTTGCGAACCTCCACGGTTCCGCATCGAGCTCAACCAAAGTGCGTTTTCGGGGTCCCCGAAGCGCTTTCGGTTTCGCCGTCTCTGGCGTGGCATCGAAGTCAGCGGGAGAAGATCTCGCGATCATGAAGATGGGCCCTATCGGCAACTTTGAAAAGAGTCGAAGCTAACGGGATGCCTAGCGACATTGGCCGTTTCGTCTCTCGCCTCGGCGGCGGAATCTTGCTCTATAAAGCGCTTAAGAAATCCGATCACCGGTGGGCGTAGGAAGCCAGAAGCCCTCGGTAGATTGAAGGCATTCGACCACGCCCCGATCTTTGTCGCCCGACGCAGGGAATCGCTCCTCCTTTACATCGCCGCCACCACCCAGGTCGTCAGCGCGGCGCTTGTTGTGGAGCGAACCGAAGAATGCCACGTGCTCAAGATGCAACGGCCGGTGTACTTCATCAGCAAAGTACTTTCCGAGTCCAAGGCTCGGTATCCACAGGTGCAGAAGTTGCTCTACACGGTCCTTATCGCGAAGAGAAAGTTGCTCCACTACTTCGACTGGCACTCGGTTCTTGTGGTGACCTCCATGCCGCTTGGCGAAATCGTCCGCAATCGCGATGCTTCCGGAAGGATAGCCAAGTGGGCTCTTAAGCTCAACGGCCATGACATATTGTACGTCCCTCGGATGGCGATCAAGTCACAAGTTTTGGCCGACTTCGTCGTCGAGTGGACAGAAGCCCAGGCGCCACCAGCGCTTGAAGACCCCGAATACTAGACAATGTACTTCAACGGGTCCTATACCAAGAAGCGAGGCGCGCGGAGTCGTTCTCGTTCCCCCACTGGAAATAAACTCGATATCTTGTCATTGCATTTCAGCGCCACCAACAACGTCGCCGAGTCTGGCTCTCGTCAGCGGTCTCTGGATCATTCTTGAGCCTCGGTCTTGCGCCGACTCGTGCACGGTGACTCCAAGCTGGTTGTCGACCAGGTCATGAAGGCTTCGAGCCTCGCGGCCTTTGCATGGCGACCCTCTTTGGGAGATGCATAACACAGGAGGAAAAATTCAAGGGCTTTGAACTCCACCATAGCTCTGGGTGCCACAATGGAAGAGGGCGATTACACAGCAAATCTAGCCTCTGGCCGGGGACCGATCCCACCAGGGATCTTCGTCTCCGACCTCTACAAGCCCTTTGTCCGACTGGACACCCCTTCCGAGCAGCCGACCGACCCACCAGGTGCACCCTCTCTGACGCCTGAGCATTCGGGTCCGGAGCCCTCAAGGTCGGGACACAGCGTGCTGATGGCCGACTCCGATTGGAGGAAGCTCTACATCGGGCCGGTGATGGGTGGCTCCCCGCCCGACACCAAGGGCGGCGCCTCGCTCGTGAACAAAATTCTTCTTCTGAGTGGGAAGATCTCTACAAGAGGAGCCTCTCGGGGTCCTCGAGTGCGATCTGGCGGATCGAGGCAGGTGCTGTGCTTTCGACATTCCGCAGCCGGAATCTGTGGACACCACGCCACGCCCACGATCCTCGTGAGGCAAAGCCTTCCGCCAAGGTTTCTCTTGGTGACCGCGATGTCGATCTTTGAGCAAATCGTTCGCACTGCGAGGTGTCAATTCTTCGCTCGGCGAACACATCTCCCCGCAAGCCATGTAGGCGATCCCCATTACTGGCGTTCGCCGTTTGGGACTCAACGGTCGGGCCCTTCAGAAAAGCGCGCGGGGCTTGACTCACCTACTTGTCGCGGTGGACAAGTTCACCAAGTGGATAAAGCAAAAGCGCTCACTACCATCACCTCGATGCGAGCGACCAACTTCTTTCGCGACATAAATCTATCGGTTTGGAGTGCCAAACTCTATCATCACTGATAATGGGACGCAGTTCACGGGAAAGAAGTTCCTTGAGTTCTGCGATGATTTCAACATCCGCGTCGGCTGGGCAGCTGTAGCCCATCCACGGACTAACGACGGTCGGCAGCCAGCGGCATGATCCTCAAGGGCTCAAGCCGCGAATCTTTAGTCGTTGAAGAAATTAGCGGGCGATGAAGCAGCAAGTGCCCTCCATCCTTTGGAGCCCTCGGACCCTCGAACAAGTCGGCCGGGTTTACGCACTTCTTCACGGTGTTGGCGCGAGGCGTTTGTCGGCCGACACAGGTCACGGTGCCCCAAGGCTGCAAGCCTTCAGCGGCCTTGGGCTCGGCGCTGGAGGGCGCCATCGACCATTTCGAAGAGATCGTGATCTGGCTATATTGTGATCGACCAAAGTACCAGCGAGCTGCTTGGCGGCTACCATGATCGTCGGAGTTCGCGGGCGGTCCTTGGCGTCGGCGATATGGTCCTCTGACGAGTTCGATCCAACGTCGGCGAGCACAAATTTGTCCCCTCCGTGGGAAGGACCCTTCACCATCGCGAGAGGTCCTCGGCCCTAGCACCTTCGGCTCAAAGACAAGCGGCAACATTGTACCCAACGCATGGAACATCGAAAAGCTAAGGAGATTTTATCGTAAGATTTTCCTATCTTTGTGCCTAAAGCAAACCCTCCAAGCACGAAGCCTTGATGTCTTGAGTCGCACCACGATCATCATGCCTTTGCTTGGGAGTGCGCCCACCTACATGACTAACCAAGGCACACCGGCCAAGCCGCCATAATCACCTAGCGGTAACTCATTTGGCCAAGGCGCTCGGCCTCGCCCGCTGCTCTGATTTGCAAAGTAGCGCTTCGCGGCGAAAAAGGGTTACCCTTGCGGGATAGTCCTTAGCCGGGATTGAGTCGCCCTTGGGCGATCAACCGATCGCCGTGGCGGTTCCTAAGACTCACGGTCACCCGACAAGCGCTAATCCGAAAAAGAAAAGCGCGATATGGGGCGAGTCAAAAGGTGAAGCATACCATGTTCATATAAAAAAACAGACACAACAACAACGTGGGGCCGAGCGCGTAGGGTATTCCAAAGCCTAGACATTGCCCTCGACGGTGTCCTCATCAGAGCTATCATTGCTCTCGGCGCGACACCCAATTCAGCCACCCTCTCTGCCGCCCGGCCGCCGGCGGCCAGCGCCCGTCGGCGTCGCCTCGATCCGACAACGGTTGCGTCGGGTCAAAAGGAAACGTGCGGTGATCGACAAGCCAGCACATACTCGCCGCGGCGGCAATGACCCGCCTCTCATGGCGGAGGCGCTCGCGTAAGCGTGAGGCGGTCGACAAAACATCGGCCGCTTTGGGTGAGGCGGAAGGCGTACCCAGCGGGGTAGGCTCGAGCTCATCAACCTCACCCCGAGACTCGAGGCTCCTGCCCATACTCTCGAAGGATGGGCGAGAGCGAGAAAAGAGGCCCTTCGGCGAGGCCATGCGGTCTGCGTACATTGAGCCAAGGTCCTCCATGACGGCCTCGACCCGTGACCGCTGCGATGACACCTCCATGCGCGTCGCAGCAAGCTCCTCCTCCAAGGCGGCAGCCCGAGCCCTCTCTGCCGCCACCTCCTCGCGCACCCTTGCTAGTTCCACCTCGGCGGCCGGGCTGGGGGCTTGCTGAGCAAGCACTTCCGCCTCTGGGCGGCGGCGGGTAAACTTGGCCGATAGGGGCGTCAGCAGCGTCGGCGGGCCGTCATCTTGGCGCCCGCTCTCGTCTGGAGAGCAGTGGCGTCCACCTCTCTGGCCAAAGACGGCCGTGGCCGTGTGTGACTCATAGGGAGCCCGGCGGTGACTCTGTCGAAAAAAAACAACCAGCGGTTCAAACACCGGTAATGACAAAAAATGAGGCCATCACCAAGTCGAGCAAAAAAATTTACTCCGGAGAGGGTTTGGGATCACGGAACATTAGCGAGGCGTATGAGCCCTCCTTCTCGGATGCAAGGACAATCGGCGGCGGTCGCGGGACCTCTTGGGGTCCGACCCCGGAGATCGCCGCCGCCTCCGCTTGAAGCCCTCGATCGTCGTCCCGCTCACCATCGGCGTCCATGTTTTCTGACCCCTTCTCCTTTTTCTCATTCTGAGAACAAAGGAGAGCAAGAAAGAAGAAGGAAAAAAGCTGCGAATGGTCCTCCTCGCCAGCGCCATATTTATAGGGGCGGAGGCGGAGGCGCTCGAAGAGTCACCAGGTTGCGCACCACCGCGTATTAACTTCCGTCCCGCTGGCAGGACCGCCTATCCCGTCCCCACTTAGCATTAAAATGCGTCTGACGGTTGGGATGAAAGGACGCCGCTTGATCGAGGAGAAGCATGATCGCGACTCTTGATTTTCGGCTCTGGGCGGAAGCTGCGAAGAAGGCTGGGCGAGCAGCAGAGACACCAAGGTGGCGAAGGCCCATGCTCAACCTCCTGCCCGGCGCCATCTCCGGCCTGCGGAGCTCGGTCCCCACGGACCACTCAAGGGCTGCAAGTTCCCACACTTTTATGGGTAAGGTGATCCGACCGGTTATTCGGTTCTCCCTAGCGCTTACCACCCCGAGCTTGCGAGGACCCGCGAAAACACATGCCCATTACTGACATCGTGATCGCTTCGCCCGATCAAATGGGCGTTGCTTTGGTAAAGCGTCGCAGCGTCTGTCGTAAACACCATGTCAGGACGTTGGTAAGGCGTATCACCCCCAATCATTCCAATTCGCATTTAATTCCCGCACGCGCATTAAATGTTTGCAGAGACGTCGGGGATATCACTCCAAGCAAAACGCCCCGCGATCTCTTGATCTCCGCCTCCGGGTCGGCTCAAACCGGTCCGAAGCAGGGAGAAAAAGCCCACCAGGCCCTAGCAGCCTCGAGGTGGCGAGAAGGCTTGAATGCCTCATGATTAAGACCTGGCTATGGGTCCTGAAGGCAAAGATCCACCAAGTGGATCCCCAGCCAACCACAGTAAGCAAACGAGCGAGGGGCAAGTTCAAGGCGAACCATCGGTGGGTCATTAGTTGGGTTGGCGGACGACCCAATCGCCTTAGCTCATATCCGAGATCATCTTCAAACTCTCCCACGGAGCCCCGAAAGAGGCGGACCAGCCTCGCCCGGAGTTCTGAATGGCTCGAGTCGATGCAGAGATTGAGTAAAAAGGTTTTTATGGGTGCCCCCAGTGATCGGACACCCGAGCGAGGATCATCACTCGGAGATCGCTTTGTTCTCGAGGCCCACTCGGATGACCCGTTAGTAACCCATGAGCATGGTGTTTAGCAAGCGTGAAGCAAACCGCTGCTCACCCCTCGAGTCCCACAGTGCGGGCCAGGCGTACCGTGGGGCCGAACAGCGGCCTCTCCTCTCGTGGGTGCCTGCGCCCGGCGAGGACTCGGGATGGATGCCCTCGCCCAGCTACGGCGTTAAAATAGCAATAACTAGCCCAACTACGGCGTTAAAATAGCACTAACTCGCCCAGCTACGGCGTTAAAATAGCACTAACTCGCCCAGCTATGACGTAAAACGAGCACTCGAGAACTAGAACCTCTCACGAAGGCATCCGAACCTCCGTGCCGACCACGGCCACGTCTAGCTCCGACGTAAAACAAGCTCCCGGGAACCGGAACCTCTCGCGAAGGCATCCGGACCTCCCTGCCGACCACGGCCACGTCTAGCTCCGACGTAAAACGAGCACCCAGGAACCGGAACCTCTCGCGAAGGCATCCGGACCTCCCTGCCGACCACGGCCGCATCTAACTACGACGTAAAACAAGCATTCAGAAACTTGAACCCTACGCAAGGCGTCCAAGCATTAACACCGACCGGTGTAGCATCAAACTGGAGCCCTCCGACCAGGTCGGTCGGACGCATCTGACCCGGCTAACCCCCCGACCGGTTCTCCGACCCACTCGGGGTCTCGGGGGCTACACCCACCGATGCGCTTCGCCTTACCAGTAAACCGACAGACCAGAATCGATCGGACCCGACCACACAAGATGGTTACCCCCAAAAAAGACCCATTGCTTGATGGCAGCGTGGCGTTGTTGAAGAAAGCCATGCAACCTAGGCGAAGGGTCCACCCGGCGCTGTGTTTGGGATGACCTGAGGGGCTCTTGACGGATACTTATACCCGGGGTACCCCACAACAAAGTAAAAATCCATTTTAAAGACATTATCTCTCTAATCCGGGTTGGAAGCCGGATGAGCGATGTCTGAGTGCTAGAAAGCCCTACTGCAAAGGGTTCTGCCTCGGTTCCTCAACGACCTCGGGTCGGGCATCCGAGACCACGGCCAGGCTCGAGATATAGCCCCGCCCGGCTTCGGCCAGTGGCCCAGGGCCCACCCAGCGCCCTGCGGGGCCGCTCTAGACACAGGGCCAGCGCCTCCTCATGACTCGACCAGATCATGGCTAGGGCCCACAACAAGCTCTAGCTCCTCAACCTCTGCCACATCGTCGGTCTACGCCGCGCCTTGGGGACACTGTCTTCTGGACACAACCACCGTGTCTGGTGGGTGGCTCCTTCTGAAGACAGCAGGAGGCGGCCTCGGCCAAAACACCCGTCCTCGTCAAATCGACATCAGACAAGCACCGTGGGGTGGTGCGCACCTTCCCAAAGGGGCGCCATCCGTTGGGACTACCAACCCGACATGGGGTGAACAGAAAACTATCAATCGTCAAAGAGCAAAGACTGGAGCACCCGGGCACGGTGTATCTCTCCTGCTTTCCAAAATCCCGTGTAACCTGCCCTCTCCGCCTATATAAAGGGAGGCAAGGCCCTCGAGAAGACCCGCCTTACGGCGCATACTACTTTATACATTCAGTTTCTAGTTTAAAAACACACCAAGCCTTCCCGACTTCCTAATTCCGAAACGAGTGCTGAGGGCCTGTCCTCAACATCCGTCTGTAATCTCCGGTGACCTTCGGGGCACAGAGTAATACAAACCGCCGTCGCCAACTGGAAGTAGGGACATTCCGCCCGAACCAGTATACATTCGGGATTTTCTTAGTCCAACCATTCGAGGAGAGGGGACGCGCGACCCCCTACTACTTACAAATTTACTCGTCGGTTTCACAAAACACCGACAATGTCGATGAGGGGTGCAAGGCATTCACCCCAGCACTATGTGTAGTCAGATGGTAGGACAAGTTCCAGCCCGGTTCGATCGAGAAGTGCTCGGGGAAAATTAACCCCGTTGAATGGCTACAGATCTACACTACAGTTATGAGAGCAGCCGTAGGAAACGAGAAAGTGATAGCCAATTACCTGCTTACCACCCTCGGTGGAGTAGCAATGTCTTGGCTACTGAACCTCCCACCTCAGTCAATATCGTCATGGGCTTAGTTGCGGATCTAGTTCATTGCCAATTTTTAGGGCATGTATGAATGCCCCGGAACACGCAGTGACTTGCATCGGCTGGTGTAGAAGCCAGGAGAGTCGCTGTGTAGCTTTATTTGATGGTTCAACAACAAATGAAACCTAATCCCTAGCATCTTGGACGAGGCAGTGATTGTTGCCTTCGAGAATGGGGTTAAGGACAGAGATCTGAAGGGGAAGCTCACCACCCGGAAGATCAGAACCACTAAGGAGCTCTTCAAGCTGGCGGATAAGTACGCCATCTGCGTCGAGGCCCGAGACCACCTTGACAACCCAAAGCATAGCAGCGATAAGCCCGAGTCATCTAAGCAAGGGGCAAAGAGGAATAAGAACCGCAGAGAGAAGTGCAAGGGCGACTCCACCGTAGTCAAGGATGAGAGGGGCAAAATGCGTAACCTAGGCAACAACAAAGGCCGAAGTCGTGGGGGAAACAAATACTGCCCCGTCCGTCACACGGACAGGCACAACTTTGACGCGTGCCAAGTGATCAGCAAGAAAGTCCAAGAAAAGCTCAAAGCTAATCTCACGACCCTGACATCGGCGGGATAAAGACAAGCCGAGGGGCGATGAGCAAGTGTCATGAGCTAAGCATAAGCTAGCACATATCTTTAGGGGATCTACCACGTACGAGTCCAAGAGACAATACATGGTAGTCAAAAGAGAGGTCAACCTGGCCACGCCAGCTCTCCCCTGATTTCTCAAGTGGTTAGAGGTGTCGATCACCTTCGACCAGTCAGATCACCCGACTACGGTCCCGCATCCAGGTCAATACCCTATGGTGGTCGAGCCCACCATTGTGAACATTAAGGTCAGTCGAACCTTAGTCGATGAAGGTAGCTCGCTAAACCTCATCTTCGCGAAGACGCTGGATGGCATGGGAATTCCCCGAACCAAGATGAAAGTCGAAGCCGAACCATTTCATGGCATAACTCCGTGCTCATCATCGACCCCGCTGGGCTAGATCGAGCTGCCAGTCACATTCGGCACACCAGACAACTTCCGTACTGAGAAGATCCTCTTCGACGTAGAGGATTTTGAGAACGCGTACAATGTGATCCTGGACCGCCCAATGCTAGCCAAGTTCATGGCGGTGGTGCATTACGTGTACCAGGTCGTTAAGATGCCAGCGCTGAAGGGGGTCCTCACAATTAAGGGAGACCAATGTGCGGTGCTCAGGTGTGACAAGAAAAGCCTGGAGATGGCTGAGCATCTTTCATCGGCGACCGGTCTGAAGCAGCGAAGCATGGCGCGAGATCGAAGCACCAATCGGGTTTCTCGTCCATGATGCCAATGACCCAATCAACGATGGTGAAAAGGACAAGAAGACCTGTGGAGATGTCAAGGTGGTGCCCCTTGACCTGGCAGAACCATCCAAGATGGTCATTGTAACAGCCCAATTTTCGTTAATCCGGTAAGTGAGGTTCGTCATGTTAACATCTTCCGTACCGTTGTTAAAATCCTCACTTAGTTGAAACATACAAGTGTTAGTGCATTATTTAGCATGATTAGGGAGTAACAAAAACTTAGCAATCATTTTCCAAAGCTGCACATGCCATCTTACCTTAGTCAATGACATGTGGGCCATATTCATAAGAGAGAGAGTGTAGGCTGCACACCTACCATACCAATTCCTACTCTATTCACCCCTACCCTAGTCAATGACACATGGGACCTACCATTGCATAGGAAATTGTGGCTGCACATCTTTTCCATGTCTTTTCTCACTAAAACCACCCATACCCACCCTATGACATGTGGGACCTAGCCCCACATGTAAGGCATGAGTGGGCAGCCTATATAAGGTCTCAACCTTGGTTTCTCCTCCTTTTCCTGCCCATTTGCTGCTCCAAGTCCTGAAAAACAGCAAGCAGTTCTTCCTCTCCTCTTGCCATTCTCCCCACAAATCTCCTCCAAAACTTGAGATTGAGCTTGTGCATGTTATACCACCTTGTAGCCCCTCTCAAGAGCTTCAAATCCATCCAAATGGAATCTTGAGGAACCAAGTTTTGGGTGAGTGGCAATTGATTTTCTTGTCCTTCCATATTCTGAAATTTTGGCTATTGCAACTCATTTCTTCCTTCTCCATGGAATCCATCATCGCACTTGAATCGGATTGGCGCATGTATAAAAGCTTGAGGAGGAGGGCTAGTTGTGGGTGCAAGCCTTGAAACAGGAAGGCATTGTAGTCTCTGTGAGCAAGGAGGTGACGAACCGTGAAGAACCGGCATTGTGACATTTTTAAGTCATCCCCTCACGAAACCAATCTTCACCAAGTGCAAGAGCAACATTGTAGTGGTAGATTCTACCTAGATCATCCTTGAAACCCTAGTCCATCCCGTGAAACCCTAGCTCATTACTTGGAAGTGTAGAGGATAATAGACAAACCGGTGTTACGAAGCGAAGCGCTCAACTCGGACGATCCGAGATTTTACTCGGACATTCGAACACCTTGGATACTCGAATGAAGTTCGGATAGTCGAATAGGAATTAGTTTAAAGGCTACATTGGCCAGCGAGAGATGCTTTCGGACATTCCGAGGTACCACTTGGATACTCGAACCTACCTTCGGATACTCAGAACCATATTTGGACGGTCAGAAAAAATTTCAACTTCATCACAGAGAGGTCAGTTCGGACAATCCGAGTGACACTCGGATAGTCGAATAAATTCAATAAAAACATTAAGACTTGAACTTTTAGCATAAAAACTAAATTAGTACTTTCATATTATGATTAGTATTGCACATCATAGGCGTCTCATGCATCTTTTAATCATGTGCATCATTTGAATTCTTGATTTGGTATTTATGGATTTGGATTTTCTCGTTAGGTGTTGGCGTTTGGAGGGCACTCCAGAATGCGACTCATGCCTTGAAATCAAACGGCGACAAGGCACTATTTTACTCCTTGACCATGATTGCTCCTACTAATTGCAATTTATGTTTTGGAAGTATTTTATCAATTGCATGCTTACTTTCAATTACAATTATGTTTGGGTAGAAATTTGTAGCTATTACCCCTTGTGATGCCATCCCTTATCATATTCTTTCCATGTTCCATTGTAGCCCTAGATGGTTGGTTTATTATTATATATGGGTTAAATGCGATATGTAGCCATGCTTAGAACATCGTTAGAAACGCGATAGATGGACTTAGTCAATGGTGCATAGCGATTGAGAATTATTATGATGTTGATGGTTTCAAATGTTGTTCAATGATTAGAGATATTAGCTAAGGACCTTAAGGATTGAATCACGGTGGCGTCTTTTGAGTAACTATCGTGCGAACCACCGCCGTTTATGGGACGGCGTAACCAAGTACTTGTGTATGACTAGGGTGTGTAAACCATATGCACTCGAATTCCTTGAGCTTAGTAGAGTGTCAAGGAATGTCATGAATTCCTTGGGCTTGGTGGGCGCCAAGGAATGTCCTCGGAGTCCCTCGAACTTTGTTGAGTTGGGGATGTCCAACAGGGTGTACTCCTTGATCCACACACGAACCTTTGGGCACAGCGGGATCAAGGTCCACGATCATCCGGGTGGTTTATACACACTACCATGCATCTTGGAAAATGGTTTGTCACGTTCACCTCGTGAGCACATCTAAGGAAATGTGTTAATAGCAGCTTCTGAGTGTGGCGTGTCGTGTGGAAAAAAGTCGTACCTCTGCGAGTTTAAACTATTGAATAGCGCGTCCATGGTTAGGGCGATCTCTTGAATTGTCGATCCTTTGGCGAGTATTAAGGACTTAGTAAGAATGGGATGGGAGTGGGAAAAAGACACACAAGTATTGGAGTACTTGTGTGTGTGTGTTGAGACAAGTATTGGAGTACTTGTGGATGTGTTTGAACATGAGCGATGGAACTCATGGTTGGAGAATGCTTGAAGGCATGTGAGAATGTGATTATGATGATGTTATATTATGTATTCGATCTTTCAAATGTTTACCAAGTGCAATTCATTTCAATCTATACATGTTTTCGATTTACAACAAATGCTGCTTTATGCTGAAAATTGCCATTATGCCATCCTTGATGTAGCAACCACATGTAGCTAGAAATCAGCATTGAAATGTATATTATTGTGCGAGTACACTCTTTGTACTCAATCGGATTGTCCACTTGCTGCAGGTGAGGATGAGGCAATACGGGGACTTTTAAAGGCGATTTGACGATGCTAACGTTTAGTCGCCGTTCTTGCCCAGTTGGTTGCTGAGGGTTTGGGGGCATGCCATGCTGGCCCTTTGGTTGTTTATCTTATGTTTTCGCTGCTACTTGATGTAATAACTCTAAATATGTCGTTATGGACAGCAGTCCTACTTTTGGTATGTAATAACGTTTATGCTTCCGCTAATTATGTATGTGTTGTGATGTCAAGCTGTTGGATGAGAATGCTCGTGTTGGCGAACTATCACAGGACCAACACGGGTATAATCACGGGGCCTTGAGGTTCCCTTGATTCACTCGAGATATGCCACGCATTTGGGTGAATCGGTGGAGTCGAGGGCCAGTTCCCCAGAGCTTGGTATCGAGCCATCTTGTTGTAGGTTAGAACGGCCATGCTACGACTAGTTAGAGGATGTTTTGAGTCAAAAGTTATTTTGCTATCAAATAATTTCAGAACTGATAACATTGTGTGCTTCCTTTATTTCTTACCCTCTTAGTTCTATATCTTACCCTTATGTTCATTTGGTTATGCAAATAAGTTTCTAACTCCTCTTATCCTTTTCAGCGTGTGAGATGAGTTTTGGGCCATTGGTTTTAGTCACCGTCTTTGAGGATGTGGAGGCTATCCTTCTCTCTGAGGATATGCTATGGAGAGCTAATTTCACTTATGCACAGTCTGCGGTTTATGGTCGTGCTATAGGACCCGGATTGAAGACCTACACTGCCACGGTTCACATAATCACTAGGATGGTGACGGGAGCATCCTATCACTTTCGGCGAGGGGCGTCCGTAGGAATGGCTATCAAGAGGTGGCGTATGCTGCCATGTGCCATCTCCGTCATGATTTGTGGGGCTGACTTTACCTCCGTATCAATATTTCCATAGCGAGGACCGGCGAGCGAAGTCAACGGTGTTCTGAAGTTGAGATGGGAGAAGATTCTTCTATTCGGCGGTTAGCCGGGCTTGGTTCGTGCTTTGGACCGGGCTAATCGTTGCCTTGTCCATGGTGTGGGAGACTTCGTGCCCGTCTCCATGAGGCACAAGGGCATCTCCACCAATTCGTTCAGATTAACTTAGTGCCAAGGGGCGCATTGTATGGGCGTAACTCCGGCGCCACATGATGCAGCCCCACCTACTTTTCAGTTTCGCATGTCTTGGGGATAGAGGCGGGGCGTTGTGTCCAACACCGCGCATCAATTCGGGTGGTGTGATGCGTCGGCGTGCTCGGGACCCTTCCGAGTACCTAGATTCTATATAGGATCACCCGTCTCACTAACCCCTTGGACCCGAAGACCTTTGGATCGCGGGATACCATCTTTTGGATGTGTTTCCCCATGGGTTCCTTAGAGACATTTGAGTAGTTCGCGAACCGATTTAATTGATGTAATAGGCTACCTTATGAATCTATGCTAGCTTTTAATTTTGGACTTGTCACTTTAGTTATCATTCTTGACCTACGAATGCGTGAACTTGTGCTAATGTATTGGAACCTTGTTATTTGCTTCCATGGTTGATATTGTGGCTTAGAGCCCTCTTATTTTGAAGTCTTTTGGATTTGGTGCATGTTTTCTTGCTGCATACATGTAGAATTTAATTTTATGGCTTGCTGTCGAATATTCTAGTTTGGCGTGGTTGTGGCTCTTCTGCTGCTTGTTGCTAACTTGGTTTTGGCAGCAGATGGCGGGAGTTACCACTCGCTCCCAATCTCGGCGTGGTGAGGCCGCAATCCACCGGCTCCCAGCGGCCGAGATCAGGCTCGAGGTCCTCGACCACCGGAGTCCTCGCATCGCCAAAATCAGCACCACCCTCGCGTGGAGGAGGAACTTCCACCCCTCCTACCATGGCTCAAGTCCTCACTCTAATTGAGCAAAATCGGCAAGATCAAACTTTGATCCTGCGGCCAGTACCCGTAACACGGCTTATGCTGACCCCTTTTCGAGGCCGAGGGGGGGACATCACGCTGACGGCGGACTCGGCGGTTTCTTCGCGCGAAGCCGCCAACATTCTCCGTCTTTGCGGATCCACTCGAGGCCGATGATTGGCCGGACTATTGAGCGCAAGTTGGCCATCGCTCAATGTTAGGACAATGAAAAGGTCCTCTTTGCTTCACATCAACTTGATGGTGCGGCATGTGCATGGTGGGACAGCTATGCCGCCATGCAGCCCGCCGATCATGTCATCACTTGGCGGAGTTTCGTTGCTTTCATGAGGCTCATGTTCATGAGCGTTATGGCAAGGAAGAAGCGTGAATTTCTCGCATTGAAGCAAGGCGGCAAGACCGTCATGGATTATCTTCACGAGTTCAATTATTTGGCTCGTTATGCCTGACGAAGTCTCCACAGATGGCGCAAGCAAAAGCGCTTCATGGAGGGACTTTCGGAGGTTGCAACTAGAGCTCGCTGCTCATGACTTCGAATTTCCAGCACTTGGTCCACAAGGCCATAGTGGTGGAAGAGATGTGGGAAAATTGGAGGATTCGGCATGGCTGGCGAAACTGCCCAAAATTCAGCAAGCGGCAACTTGCAGCCACCGCGCATGGTGCGCCTCACTTCAAGCTATCAAGCTCAAACACCGCCAAGGCCTCCAACATTCATTGCTCGCCCACATGAGCCAAGTCTTCCACCAATTTTAGCTGGAAATCAGTGAGGGCCAACACTCAAGCTCGCCCAATTCTTGTGTGTTTCCAATGCAAGCAATAACCAGGGCACTTTGCGTCAATGCCCACAAAGAACCAAGCAATGTCGGGATTAGACCCACTATTGCACGGGGCAGCAACACCTTCACCTCGACCAACGCCTCCAAGAACCGCGCCAACCCCACGTGGTCGCATCAACCATGTATTTGTTGAGGAAGCTCGAGAATGCAGGAAGTGGTGTTGGAGTGCGCTTTCCGTCAACTCACGCCGACTACCATATTATTGATTCGGAGCATCTCATTCATTTATTAAAGAAAGTTTGCTATGCATCATGAGTTCCCTATACAACTTATGCATCCACCACTTCTCATTAAAACAAGGGATCGGAATTAAGGACCGATCGAGTCTGTAGGGAAGTAAAGATTGAAGTCAATGGGGTAGAGTTCTAGCTGATTTGATAGTGATTAAAGCGGAGGAATTGAAGTTATTCTTGGGATGGATTGGCTATCCAAGCACCAAGGATGCATCAATTGTGCAAGCGAGATCTATTTCCTTACCAGCATAGCGGCAAACAAGTCGTGTTTGCCTCGAGTCGAATCATGCTCACCTCTATGCCTTGAAGGGTGAGACATTCCTTGAAATAAGTAGCATACCGTGGTATGTGATTATCGGATGTATTTCGGAAGAATTGCGGGGATGCCACGGCCAGGAGGTTGAGTTCGTCATTGAGCTTCTACAAAAGCGGCCCGATATCGGCGACCTTACGTATGTCTCCAAATGAGTCCATTGAAGCACTCTATGGAAGATCTTGCGAACTCCACTTAATTGATGCGAGGCAGGAGAGAGACCCTCTTTGGTCCCGAACTAGTCGCCAAGCGAGGAGCAAGTTCGATTTATTAAGAGAACGATTGCGGACGCCTTGATCTCGTCAAAAGACTCTGTTGATCGCCGCCGTGAACTCAAATTTGAAGTTGGTGATCACGTCTATCTCAAAGCTTCACCGATGAAGGGTGTTAAATCGGTTTCAAGTGAAGGAAAGCTAGCCCCTCGTTACATCGGACCTTTCGAATTATAGCGAGCGAGGCGGTGGCATATCAATTGGAGCTTCCCTCTTCACTAGGCGATGTGCACGATGTTTTCATGTCTCTCAATTGAAGAAATGCCTCAGTGTCCCAAGCAAAGCCACGAGTTGGACACTCTTGAATTACAACCCGATCTATCTTACAAGGAGCATCCCATTGGTATTCTCGGCGAGAGGGGCGTGTTACGGAACCACACCATCAAATTCTTTAAGGTTCAATGGAGTAATCACACCTGATGAAGCCACATGGGAGCAGGAGGATCATCTTGAGCGAATACCCTACCTTTTCAATGAAGCGGTGTAATCTCGAGGATGAGATTCTTTTAAGGGGAGGCTTATAACAGCCAATTTTAGTTAATCCGGTAAGTGAGGTTCGTCATGTTAACATCTTCCGTACCGTTGTTAAAATCCTCACTTAGTTCGAAACATACAAGTGTTAGTGCATTATTTCGCATGATTAGGGAGTAACAAAAACTTAGCAATCATTTTTCCAAACTGCACACATGCCATCTTACCTTAGTCAATGACATGTGGGCCATATTCATAAGAGAGAGGAGTGTAGGCTGCACACCTACCATACCAATTCCTACTCTATTCACCCCTACCCCTAGTCAATGACACATGGGACCTACCATTGCATAGGAAATTGTGGCTGCACATCTTTTCCATGTCTTTTCTCACTAAAACCACCCATACCCACCCTATGACATGTGGGACCTAGCCCCACATGTAAGGCATGAGTGGGCAGCCTATATAAGGTCTCAACCTTGGTTTCTCCTCCCTTTTCCTGCCCATTTGCTGCTCCAAGTCCTGAAAAACAGCAAGCAGTTCTTCCTCTCCTCTTGCCATTCTCCCCCACAAATCTCCTCCAAAACTTGAGATTGAGCTTGTGCATGTTATACCACCTTGTAGCCCCTCTCAAGAGCTTCAAATCCATCCAAATGGAATCTTGAGGAACCAAGTTTTGGGTGAGTGGCAATTGATTTTCTTGTCCTTCCATATTCTGAAATTTTGGCTATTGCAACTCATTTCTTCCTTCTCCATGGAATCCATCATCGCACTTGAATCGATTGGCGCATGTGCATAAAAAGCTTGAGGAGGAGGGCTAGTTGTGGGTGCAAGCGCGAAACAGGAAGGCATTATCGTCTCTGTGAGCAAGGAGGTGACGAACCGTGAAGAACCGGCATTGTGACATTTTTAATCATCCCTCACGAAACCAATCTTCACCAAGTGCAAGAGCAACATTGTAGTGGTAGATTCTACCTAGATCATCCTTGAAACCCTAGTCCATCCCGTGAAACCCTAGCTCATTACTTGGAAGTGTAGAGGATAATAGACAAACCCGTGTGTACGAAGCGAAGCTTTCATTTCGGACGGTCAGAGATTTTACTCGGACATTCGAACACCTTCGGATACTCGAATGAAGTTCGGATAGTCGAATAGGAATTAGTTTAAAGGCTACATTGGCCAAGAGAGAGTCTGCTTTCGGACATTCCGAGTACCACTCGGATACTCGAACCTACCTTCGGATACTCGAACCATATTTGGACGGTCAGAAAAGAATTTCAACTTCATGCCGAGAAGGTCGAGTTGGACGGTCGAGTGACACTCGGATAGTCGAATAAATTCAATAAAAACATTAAGACTTGAACTTTTAACGCAAAAACTAAATTAGTACTTTCATATTATGATTAGTATTGCACATCATGAGCGTCTCATGCATCTTTTAATCATGTGCATCATTTGAATTCTTGATTTGGTATTTATGGATTTGGATTTTCTCGTTAGGTGTTGGCGTTTGGAGGGCACTCCAGAATGCGACTCGCCTTGAAATCAGAACGGCAGACAAGGCACTATTTTACTCCTTGACCATGATTGCTCCTACTAATTGCAATTTATGTTTTGGAAGTATTTTATCAATTGCATGCTTACTTTCAATTACAATTATGTTTGGGTAGAAATTTGTAGCTATTACCCCTTGTGATGCCATCCCTTATCATATTCTTTCCATGTTCCATTGTAGCCCTAGATGGTTGGTTTATTATTATATATGGGTTAAATGCGATATGCTTAGCCATGCTTAGAACATCGTTAGAAACGCGATAGATGGACTTAGTCCATTGGTGCATAGCGATTGAGAATTATTATGATGTTGATGGTTTCAAATGTTGTTCAATGATTAGAGATATTGGCTAAGGACCTTAAGTTGAATCTGGTGACATCTTTTGAGTAAGCGTAAATGCGAACCACCGCCGTTTATGGGACCGGCGTAACCAAGTACTTAATGTATGACTAGGGTGTGTAAACCATATACTCGAATTCCTTGAGCTTAGTAGAGTGTCAAGGAATGTCATGCGGAATTCCTTGGGCTTGGTGGGCGCCAAGGAATGTCCTCGGAGTCCCTCGAACTTTGTTGAGTTGGGGATGTCCAACAGCGGGTGTACTCCTTGATCCACACACACGGACCTTTGGGCGCAGCGGGATCAAGGGTCCTGATCATCCGGTGGTTTATACACACTACCATGCATCTTTGGAAAATGGTTTGTCACGTTCACCTCGGCCGACACATCTAAGGAAATGTGTTAATAGCAGCTTCTGAGTGTGGCGTGTCGTGTGGAGTAAAGTCGTACCTCTGCGAGTTTAAACTATTGAATAGCGCGTCCATGGTTAGGGCGATCTCTTGAATTGTCGATCCTTGGCGAGTATTAAGGACTTAGTAAGAATGGGATGGGAGTGGGAAAAAGACACACAAGTATTGGAGTACTTGTGTGTGTGTGTTGAGACAAGTATTGGAGTACTTGTGGATGTGTTTGAACATGGCGATGGAACTCATGGTTAGGAGAATGCTTGAAGGCATGTGAGAATGTGATTATGATGATGTTATATTATGTATTCGATCTTTCAAATGTTTACCAAGTGCAATTCGTTTCAATCTATATATGTTTTCGATTTACAACAAATCTTTGCTTTATCTTTGAAAATTGCCATTATGCCATCCTTGATGTAGCAAACACATGTAGCTAGAAATCAGCATTGAAATGTATATTATTGTGCGAGTACACTCTTTGTACTCAATCGGATTGTCCACTTGCTGCGGTGAGGATGAGGCAATACAGGGACTTTCTGGGGCGATTTGACGATGCTAACGTTTAGTCGCCGTTCTTGCCCAGTTGGTTGCTGAGGTTTGGGGGCATGCCATGCTGGCCCTTTGGTTGTTTATCTTATGTTTTCGCTGCTACTTGATGTAATAACTCTAAATATGTCGTTATGGACAGCAGTCCTACTTTTGGTATGTAATAACGTTTATGCTTCCGCTAATTATGTATGTGTTGTGATGTCAAGCTGTTGGATGAGAATGCTCGTGTTGGCGAACTATCACAGGACCAACACGGGTATAATCACGGGGCGCTTGAGGTTCCTTGATTCACTCGAGATATGCCACGCATTTGGGTGAATCGGTGGAGTCGAGGGCGGTTCCCCGATCATACACCCAAATAGGAACTCGAGCTCATCACTTTCCTTCAGGCAAACCGCGTGTTTGCATGGGAACCGTTCGACATGCCGAGGGTCCCCAAGGAGGTTATCGTGCCCGAATTTACAACCCGGACACTCTGTGTATCTGCACTAGTCGAGGATCGCGCTAGTGCACCTGAGACCAACGGGTATAATATCACATCATACGGCGGAATATTAAATAAAGTACTTCAAACATTTATATAAGCGAGTGTACGACCTTATGGTCATCCTTACAATAGTTATGCCACGCGAAACTACGGTAATCAAATAACAAAAGTTCAGCAGCGGAATATAAAAATAATCGTGATGTCCATCTTGTCCACAGTCGCTCCGACGAAGGCTTGCCCCTAGTTTCCGTCTCCTCGACATACTCTTCCTCGTAAGCTGGTGTAGTTTCTTCTTACGGTAGGTTTGTCATGAGGTGAGTACACACGTACTCAACAAGTTATGCACAATATGCGAGATCTATTTACTATATGCAAGGCTTATTACAAAGGAATGGCTCTCTTGGTTATTACGCTTCTGCATCAATATTTTTAAGTAATATCTAATTAGATTGAAAGCATCAAACCATATAACCATTACATTTCTCAAATTGTGTTTCACATCTTTTTGGACACAGTCTCTAATCACATTTCTTTGGCACAGCTCCACCCCATTTTATTTTCAAACACTACCCCTTGTTGTAATCCCGAGCATTGTCCATTCAAGTGGACTCGGCTATTGAACAGTTTTAACACTCTGCGGAGGTTGTACACTTTACCCACAAGATACGATCGCTCACCACACGGTGATTGTCAGTAACAAAGTCTTTGAGAGACTTCTATCTTATCCTAAGAACCTCTCAAGTGTTGCCTCCACTATCACTTCCCTCACAGAACAGAAGTATAGGGCGAGCGAACACCGTTGGATGGAGTACCAAGCAGAAGCACAGCACGCTCCCGTCTGATTACCCCGTGTAATTGCCACCCGAGGTATCAAGGTAAGACATCGAATCCTACTAAACTAGGTCTTCCCATTAGGACAAGTGGTTGTCACGAGACAAAGTCCTTAAGCGACCAAGGCAAGACTTCCTTCTCTCAAATTGGCACATAGCCCTCCTGACCTCAACCCATCCCACGGTTGCCACGAAGGCCCACAGCCGAAGCCTCGGTCCACTTGCCTAGTCTAAATCAATTCCACCCGGTTATTCAGCGGTGCAACACATGCCGTAATCGTCTTTCATGTAGAACCACACGGTCTCTACAGTCCAACACCATTACCAACACATTCCACTTTATTCAAAAATCATTCCATAATATTTAGTCAAGGTTACATTTGTATTTAAGAATATCATTCACGTAGTAAGCATAACTAAGCAACTATTCACGGTCTAGCCTCCGTGTTGGCACAATATCATCAACCAACTAAATTTACCCAACTTAAGTTATCAAGGAATCATGGCATACAAATGATATCAAGGTGGCATAAACAATTTGGTTGGATAGCTAATTCACCCAAAATAATTAAAGTCATTTTTAGTTGAATTAGCATGCATAGTTTAAAACAAAGTATATTTAAAAAATTAGGAGCAACATGGTCAAAGCATAACTTGCCTTCGAAAAGTTGCTGATCCTGTTCCGAGGTCAAATCTTGTACTGGAAACTCCCCCTCGCAACCTCCCGACAAATCAACGTCTAATTAAAATCAACATTCACACAATGAATACATTTTCCAGAGAGCTAAATCAATTCTAAAAATTCCACAAAATTCACAAATAAATAGATCTTGATTTTACAAATTTTTAGAAATTGGAATCACTCAAATCGGAGTTAAAACGCAAAAGTTATAAGCGTTTGAAGTTTTAAAATAATTCAAAAAGAATAAACCGAATTTCCTTATTTATTTTTATATTGAAAATCCAAGAATTATGACGTCATTATGGTTACTTATGACGTCAGCACCGAAAAATAAGGCAAATAATGATTAAATTGACTCGGTCATGCGTCAAGATTCGTGCGATGCGATCAACGGCCGGGATCGCACCGACACTTTGATCACTTGATAAAGTGCTTACGCGTGGCGCAATGCGAACCCTTGGATCAAAATCTAACGGCGACAATTACTCGGGTGACATCGACCGCAGCGACGGCTGCGTCGCCTCGGTATTTGCGCAACACGCGTTCGCACGGCACTGGACCGGCACGCGGCGAAATCCAGCTCGTTTGATTTGAAATCAACGGCCCAGATTGCTCCGGATTTTCATGTTAATTCCTCTGGTTTATTAGCTACAGTAAAATAGGCGACGTGGCCCATTAGCAACCGCACGATTCGATCAAGCGGCTAACGTCGGAAGATGGGGTTCACTATTCCGCGCGACTCGTGGCTAGTTCTCGTTAAATCGAGATACTAATCAGCGGCTAGCATCTAACACAAGTTTTAAGCACCGTGGGCAATCCCTTTTCGAGACGCGTGGCGCTAAATCTAACCCTTCATTCGAGTCCTCGGCTAAGATCTGGGGCGACACTATTACGGTCTCTAATATGGATGAGCAGCGTGGACTAACCTCAATCGTTGGATCACGAATCCGAGCGGACGGCGATGATCGGCATTTCGGCGAATCTGGCGAGTTGAGGTGGCGGAGTTGGAGAAAGACCCTGCGGTGGTGTTTCCGTGATGCTCGTGAGGTGAGGTAGTCGCCGGATCGCGGCGTGGCGTGGGCTTTACTCGGTGTCCTTGGATGCGGCGGAGGTCACCGGAAGCGGCGCAAACCACGCGGAGTGGCTCGGAACCGGCGAAGTCGTCGCGCGTTCTCTGGTGAACTTTGGATTGCGTGAAAGGGCTTGATGCATGCGGACGGGCGTGCTTTAAACACGGGCTAGAAGATGAAGCGGAAGAGTGCAGCGGCGGCGAAATGCATCTGGCGGTTTCAACTTGCAGCGCCGGGCGGCGGCGGCGTTACGATGAAAGAAGGCGGGGCGGCGTGGCACAAATCGTGCGTCCGCGTGAAATCAGCGACACGGATAATGAGCAAGCGTGGTTGGATTGCAGCCGTCGGATCAAGATCTCACGGTGGAAATGAAGCGGCGCTAGGGTTTGGCGACGCAGCGTAGTAGTGGGCTCGACCCATTCTTTCATCGAATATTAATCGATTTTCGAATAAAAATAATTCCGAATATTCATTTGAATTAATTGAGGCACTAAAAATATCAGAAAAATTCTAGAAAAATTCCAGAAAATATTTTAAGACATTTTGAACTCAAATAAAATATTTCCACTTTTATTTTATTAAAACTTTTCATTATTAAATTAATTTCCAAATAAGAGTTAAATTTCAAAAATCCAAATAATCTCAAATAAATTCCAAAAATTCTCAGAAAATTCAATATAAATTATAAAATTTAAATTTAACCAAATTTGAGGATGTTACAGAGGTGATCGAGCATCGACTGGCTGTGGAACCAAGTGCCAAGCCCGTGGTGCAGAAACAACATAGATTAGCATAGGACTGCAAGCAAGCCATACAAGAGGAGGTCAGCAAACTCCTGAAGGCTAGCATCATCTGAGAGATTTGTCATCCAACATGGCTGGCAAACCCATTCCTTGTAAAGAAAGCCAATGGCAAATGGATGATGTGCATTGATTACACCGACCTCAATAAAGCGTGTCCTAAGGACCCTTTTCCTCTTCCCCGCATCGACCAAATAGTGTATTCCGCTATGGGTTGTGAATTGCTGAGTTTTCTAGATGCCTATTTGGGGTATCACCAAATTAGCATATCCGTAGAGGATGAGGAGAAAATTGCTTTTACTACCCCTTTTGGTGTATTCTGCTATGTAAAGATGCCCTTTGGTCTGAAATGTGTTGGCACAATGTATCAATGTTGTATTCAAAACTGCTTGAAGTCCCAAATAGGACGCAATGTAGAGGCGTACGTTGATGACATCGTAGTAAAATCGAAAACCAGGGGCACTCTAATTGGTGACCTCAGCAAAATATTCGACAACCTCAGAAAGTATCGGATGATGCTTAACCCCGAGAAGTGCACGTTCAGCATCCCGTCCGGCAAACTTCTTGGCTTTCTGGTGTCCAGTCGAGGCATTGAGGCCAACTCGAACAAGATTGAGGCAGTAAATCAGATGCGCCCTCCACGAACGCTAAGTGAGGTACAAAAGCTCGCAGGATGTATTGCGACCCTTAGTCGATTCATCTCTCGGATGAGCGAACGAGGGTTACCTTTCTTCAAGCTGCTCAAGAAGCATGACAACTTCGAGTGGATCAAGGAGACCGAAGGAGCTTTTCAAGAGTTGAAAAGGTACTTATCGTCTCTGTCAATTTTAGTTTCACCTAACGAAAAAGAGGAGCTTATTTTGTACATTGCAGCTACTCCCAAGTAGTAAGCACGGTCCTAGTGGTCGAACAGGATTGCCCCGAGAAGAAGGCAAAAATCTAGAAGCCAGTATATTACATGAGCGAGGTCTTACATGGTGCCAAGGCACGATGTCCTTAGATACAAAAGATGCTATATGCTGTTCTAATGACTTCCCAAAAGTTACGGCACTATTTCCAGGCACACAGGATTACGATTATGACAACATATCTGCTCAAGGAGGTGCTGCGCATCCGAGTGGCAATAGGGTGAATCACGCAATGGGCAGTCGAGCTCAACTAGTTCAAGATCAATTTTGCACCACGAACTAGTGTCAGGTCAGGAGTTCTGGTATATTTCATCGCAGAATGGACTCACGTTGAAGAAAAGGAAGCCAACACGGTCGATGACCACTGGACGATGTTCTTCGATGGCTCGCTCACATTGCAAGGCTTAGGGGCTAGCATCCTGCTTAAATCTTCGACAGCTGAGGAATTTAAATACATCATCCAACTCGATTTTAAAGCTTCAAATAATGTTGCAGTGTACGAAGGACTAGTCGATGGGCTTCGAATAGCCGTGGCACTAGGAATCAAGCGACTACTCATGAAAGGGGACTCACAGCTAGTCGTAAACCTAGTGCAAAAGGAATACCAGTGTTTGGATGACAACATGACAGCGTACCTAAACGAGTCTGCAAGCTAGAGCACAAGTTCGAAGGCCTTGAGATAAGGCACATTCGACAAGGCGATAACACCATCATCGATGAACTTGACAAGCTCGCTTCGTCCCATTCACCTGCACCCATGGGGGTCTTCATTGAGAAACTCCCTAAACCATCCGTCTCCCCTCCTTAAGCGGCGGGCGCTGCCTTCGATCGCCGATCGTCGAGTCGACAAATAGAACTTCGCGGAACCGAAGGCTGCACTACTCGAACATGAGCTAACCTGGATGACTCCATTCTAGGCCTATCTCGAAGGTCGAGAGATCCCTGACGATGATGCCTCAGCCAAGAAAATTGCACGTAAGTCCAAGCTATACGCATTGGTAGATGGCAAGCTCATCGGAAAGGTAGTAATGGAGTCTTGATGAAGTGCATCACTCAGGAAGAGGGCAATAAAATATTGCTCAATGTCCATGGAGGCATCTGTGGCAACCATGCGTCTTATCGCACCCTAGTTGGAAAAGTTTTCCAACAAGGGTTCTATTGGCTAACCTTCCTCTAGGACGCTTGCGAGCTGGTGAAAAAGTGCGAAAGCTACCATTTCTACAGCAAGCAAACCACCCGACTAGTCCAAGCCCTACAAACTATTCCTCTGTCTTGGCCCTTCTCCGTCTGGGGCTTGGATATCTTGGGACCGTTCCCTAGAGCCCAAGGATGTTACAAGATCCCATTCATGGCAATCGACACATTCACTAAGTGGATAAAGGCTGAACCCGTCAGGAACATCACCTCAGAAGCAGCCAAGAAATTTATGAGGAGCATCATTACTTGATTTGGCATCCTGAATCGAATGATTACCGACAACGGTAGCCAATTCAGGAGTAGTGCCTTTACGGTCTTCTGCGAGGAACTGGGAATTAAACTTTGCTTCGCCTTTGTCACTCATCCTAAGAGTAACGGTCAGGTCAAATGTGCCAACGGTAAGATCTTGCAGGGGATCAAGACCCGTGTATTCGATAGGCTAAAGGCTTACTCGAACAAGTGGGTGAAAGAACTTCCCTCAGTGCTATGGGTCGTTCGAACAGCGACTAATCGAGCCACCGTTGAGACTCCATTTTTCTTGGTCTATAGAGCAGAAACAGTGCTTCCGACCGAGTTAACGTTCAAAACACCCAAAGTGGAGAACTACTCAGAAAAGGAGCAGGAGCAAGAGCAGGCAAATGACATAAATCTACTCGAATAGTACAGAGATCGAGCATCCATTCAAGCGGCCAAGTATGGCTTTTCCAAGGTACGCAAAGCTTACTAATATAACTATGAGCTATTAAGGTTGGAGGTGCTCCACACCTTGAGATGTAGATCGTAGGGTGGCGACTGTTATAACTGGCTATATAAAAGCTTTATTACAAAACTCTCAAACAGATACCTTCAATATCGCGTGGTATGCTTGACATGATGGGATGTTTATGTCATGTGGATAAAGTTGTACAACCTATGTAGAATGTAAATCTATTCAAATAGCCATATCCCTAGTCATAAAGATCACTTGGTTATATCCCACAATAAGTAGCTTTATGTTTTTGAAAAATTGGTTGGAAAATGTGTGGATAGGGACTCATGCACAATTGATTGGCTAAAGGATTTTTTCGAGAGTTTAAATATTTATGGCAGCTGGCCATGTGTCTATTTATGATTACTTATGGTCTATTAGGACCTGTTATCAAATATCAAATGCTCTTACACAATTGCAATTGCAATCTACTATTCAATATTGCAAATGAAAGGTTGCTTTATGCAAAACTAGAAAACCTGTTAGGATAGTCATTCCTTTGATATAGCCTTGCATACTATATAACATTTGTTTAGAAGTCTTGTAGAGCACCATTTTTGTACTCACTGTTGCTTCTTGAACTTATTCAGAGGATGAGGAAGAAGACCCATCATATGGTTACTTTTACGCCACATGTTCAAGCAACGATGACACCAATTTCTAAGTACCTACCCCAGTTAGTTGCCTATGGATGTGCTGAGGCATACTAATTAAATTTTGTTGCCTCAATATTTTGCTGCTATGATCTTTTACCATGTGAGCTATTTGGCTGGTTGGCCTTATTGCAAAACTAGTCATGTGTGACTCAACTTCGGATATTTACTATTGCATGCTACTCTATCATTCCTCTTGTGTATGGATGTAATATTTCAATGTTGGATATGTGTACTGGCTATTAGTCATGAGACTAGCATGGTGTACACATAGGGGCTGGAATGCAAATTTTAGGATCTGACACATAATCAAGTCCGAATTGTTCGCCACCTCCTTGTACAGCGAAGGTGGTCCTATGAGAATGTAAACCTATCAGCCAACTATCTAGTGCTACATAAATCATACTAACTAACCTGTGTGACTACTGGGGCATCACCAAGTTGGTTGGGTCCAATCTATTGCACACCGAACATCTCGTCCACCCATGCACTATTTTGAATTGTAGTATAAGGTTAGTCCAGTAGAAATTCAAATTTCAAAGGTAACTCAAATTAGTTACAATATGTACCATTCGTGCCTAGGGAATGCTAGCATCCTGAGTCCATTCTTGGAACTTGTCCCTCAAAACTTGCAAACACATAGTGCTAGTTTACTTTGACAAGAAGTATTCATTAAATTCGACAACACGTAGTGTCAAATGTACCTGTCCTATCTGGTGACTAGATGAGGAGCCTCCATTATAATATACACCATAAGGATGCATGGTGTACTTGTGGTATGTATAGTTGAACCACACATTGCACCCTCACAGCTATGGCTGAACGACAGGTGCAAACATGCCCCAAGTAGTTCCCAATGTGGGTAAGTCCTCATTGGGTGAGTTGGTGTCGTAGTCTCTACTATCCTGTGGAGCTATATATGATGGCAATGAAGCACATGCCTCTACTTGACACCTAGATGAAGATGGAAGTAGAGCTCGATCAGTGTGCATGGCTTACAAAAGGACAAAATATTTCAACATGGTTGGAGTGTATTTCAACATGGTTGGAGTGTTGTATATCGTAGTGGGAAATCGATGCATGTGCCATATCAAATGGGCTATTGGGTGGATGACAAACAACCTAAACCAAAATGATAGATAGACTCAATGGGACATGACAACCTACGTTAGGAAGGAGGCTGATGTGCTTGGTCACCTCTTCAAACGACCGCGTTGCTAGGTTGACCAAACGTAATGCTCCTGATAATACCCTTGGCATTGTCATTCATGGCACATATAGCTCCTAGAAGGGAGGCAACTATGTTATGCGTGCCATGCTGAAGTACAGTGGAAGCCTCAGTAGTGATATAGTGAGCCCACTTGTACTACATCCAAATTAGAAAATATTAGTTATGTAAACATTACTTCATAATTAATTGAAAACTTGTACCGTGTAATTTTACAACGCTGCCAAATGTCAATTGTGGCCAAGGTCCAACCTCCCCATGTGCGTGACCTCTGTCGACCGTGTTGGAGGGAGTCCTATAAGTCTATTACGTGTGTGTGTCACGTACCACTAGAAAAACACAACATACATGTCCAAGTCATAGGATCGATGCTCCGGCATGTCATGTGTCATTGCTCTTTGCTCCCACGACTTGGTCCATTTTAGCTATGTCGCCCTTTAGTTATTGCTCTTTTCAACCCCTTCCTTGCTTGCCTATGGGAATGATACAATGTAAGGAATGAAAATAGTTTTTCCAAAATGGTAAGAACAAAGTTAATAAAGTGGTTCTTATACTTACAAGTGAATTGGCCATTGTAGATGTCAACCAACTGTTGGTGGGATTTGTTGCTGTTGTCTAAACTATATCATGACTCACCCTAGGCAGTACACCTCCACCATGTGTGAGAAGACGAGATGGCAAGTCATGAGCTAGTAGTTGTCATCCTGTCCAAACTACTCAGACAAGCCATGCGCCGATGTATCAGCCATGAACTATGTAGTCTAGACATCTAGTTAATGTCCTTGTGTATGGTCTCAAACTCATTGTGGAATACTTTAGATACACTAATCGCTATCTCTCCCTAGCCTATCCCAATTGGCTAGCTGTCCAACAAGTACCCATGGTATGGTCATCGATGGGGTCTTCATTGTCACTGTAGAACTATGCCTCGAATGGTTACGGGTGCATTGGTAGCTGAAAGTATAGTTGCATAATTGGGAAGTGCTCCAACGACCACAGCCGCAGCAAGGTGTAGCACATTGTAGAGTTTGGCTCCTTGCTCATATATTTCTATGAAGCATCGTACAAAACCGAGTAGATAGTGCAGAGTACCACAGAACCAAAATTGAACTATGGCACCTCTCAGTGCTGAGCAGTAGCCAATGCCTCAGCAATGTCAATATAACTAGAGTATACCCAATCTCCATGTGCCATAGGAAACAACAACCAACCAAACAATAACATTAAGTAAGCTATGAGGTGGGTCCTAACCACATACCATGTCTCAACAGCAAGGCAGCGCATGTTCCATTGTAGCCATGAATGGAGCACACTGCAATGATTTCTAGAATTGCATGCCAAAATCTATACCACAAAAGGACCTTACAGTTATGTGCCTTCAGTGATGAAACCACTGTGCAACCAGTAAACATGGCAAAATCATGTAGAATAATAGCCATCTTTCACCATCGGAAGTGTAATGTATGGGTCTCCGGTCTCCATTGGTCAACAGTGGTGTGTCTAAGGCAAAGAACTGCCATATGTGCATCATTCTCACCATTGGTAGTAACCTAGGATCCCTTAGAATTGGAACATATCATCGAGAGGCGAATGCTCTCGAGCTCCTAAGAGCAAAAGGCCATGGCCCAACACTATTGAACAACGCAGCACTACTATGATGATGCCCATCATAATATAGGTGTAGCAATGTTGGCTCTTCTCCACCCACACCACTAGCCATTTCCTACAAGTCAATGAAAGGTGTCATTCATGCAAAAGTAAATACAATTACATTGATGCAATAAAAAATAACATAAATAATAATTAGACCTCAATTACACAATTACAAACAAGTTATAACTACTAGTGTCCAACAAGTATCCTTACTAGGCCACTCACAAATTATATTGACATGTGGACCACTAAAATTACATCATAGTGCCTACGAATAGATTGAGGAACTTGCACTGTTCAATTAGTCCTTCACGGTGTACTCTGCTATCTTGCATATCCTACATTTTTGTGGTTTGGGCTATTCTTCATGCTGACTCACATCTGTGGTGTTGCATATACACTGAGGCTATCATTGTCCACGACCTCTCTACTTCATTGTGCCATTTGGAACCCATGTCACCCGGCTTGGCCAAACATCCTTATAATGCCTGTCCAGCCCATATGATTTGAACTTAGAAGTCCAAGTCCCAAATAGATATCGTGTGCTGAAGTACTCAAAGATGTATTGCATCAAAGACTAAAGGTAGCAGCACATACTGCATAGACATATGAGCATGGCTTGTGTGGGAGATTGGGCTTGTTGCATCGCTACATCATAAATAGTGCACACATGTTTCCAATCTCCTTACTGTGGCTATTGACATACTTCTCCCTAAGATGAATCTCAAACTTTCTCCTGATTCTATCCATTATGTGAGCAACATGGGAGCGAACCTTCTCTATTTTTCTATCATTGTATGCCTACATATTTTCATAGAACTGTTTTACCTCATCTACTATTTCTACATATGTTCAAAGAACTGTTTTACCTCATCTAGTGTTTTCTTGCAATCATTCCCCTATTGTTGAAGTACCCAATGGTTTGGTTCTAAGTCTCGTCCATAGTAGTAGTGATTGGGAGGGATCACACAACCTTTAGCCTACCATTGTAAACCTTTGACATGTTTGTCATCATTATTTTGTGCCTTGCACCATTAGTGTCATGAAGCTGCGACCATTTCTTTAGCTCAAAGGCATGTAATTCAATCAATTGTGAAAAGTTGTTCACTAGCCTGGAGGCACCTCTCACCGTCTGCACACCCTCATCTACCATTGGCTGCGCTATTTGTGACTCCCTCATGTGCTTGGAGGTCTCCTCGTCTATCACTTTCCACATAAGCTCATACCTGCACCTCTGGTTTTGCATGCAGAGCTTCTTGAACATCTTCATCAAGTCCTTGTTACGCAACCAGGTGTGGAAGTTTGTTGCAAGATGCCTCATGCACAAACGGATCAACGTGCTGTTCCATTAGTACTGTGGTCCTGTCCCATTCTACATGGTGGTCAGCACAAATAGTAGCCCGGCATTACAGTTTCGATGAGGCATATATTTGGCCATTTTTGGACAAACCACTTGCTTTACATTTTCTAGGAACTACGGCTTAGCTCTCCATGTTCTCACATTCAATAATTGTGTAAGCCATAGGGAGCAACTGGTTGTTAGCATCGGTGGCAATCGCCACCAATATGATGCCCTCGTACTTCTTAGACAAAAAAGTGCCATCCATCATCAACACTGGCTGACAACACTTGAAATCTCTAGAGCTGGCTGAAATGCCTAGAAAACATGGTGTAGGATGCAATAATTTGATCCCTTTGAGGGGTGTTATTGGCGTATTTTGCCGGATAGGACCCTGTCAATGGACGGGGCTTCTCCCAAGGGTGGAGATTAAGGTTCGGTAGAGGGCGTCTTCGCGGTTGAAAACCCTAATGACTCTCACACGAGGGATTCCGGGGATCAACAGATCAAAGAACACAGCGATGTATCCAGGTTCAGGCCCCCAGTGTGGGTAATAGCCCTACGTCCTGTTGGATCTTTGTTTAGGAACTAGGGAGGCGATTACAATGGCTCTTTTAGTTTGTTCTGCTCTTTTTTCGCTAAGTCTTTTGACCTCTTCTCTTCGGATTCGAATTCGGGACCTCCTTCTCCATGCACCAGAGCTCCCTTATATAGACTGGGCTGGCTCGGGCAGGCGAGGGAGTGACATCATACTGATATGTGAGCCATTTATTACACCCATCACTATGGTTTTATCATACTGAACCATGACTCATTTATTACACCCATCACTGTAGCCTTGTCATGATTGCGTGGGGTTCCCCCGTAGCATGCTCCACAGCTGAAGAGGTTGCCCCTACGCCGAGCTCTGGATGGGTACCCACCCCTCCGCGCCTTCCTCCCTCCTAGTAGATGGGATGCTCCTCGGGGGCCTGCTCGCGGAACCCCAGCCTTCGGTCCGTCGTTGCCGCCTGTTGGGAGGCGACCTCCCATTCCTCTTCAAGGCATTTGGCGTGGCTAGGGTTTCCAACCCTAGCCCTCTCAGCCGCCGCCGCCTCCTGGCCGGATCGTCTCCGCCCGGGTCTACACCTTCAGGCCACGCCACCGTGGATCGGAGCCGCGCCTCCTCGCCGGTTGGGCTGGCCTCCACGCCGAGAGGCCGCGCCTTCAGCTGAGTGACCACACCGAAAGGATGCGATGCTTGCGCGTCGAGTGGCCACGCCGCCGGCCGAGTGGATGTGCCAGGAGGAAGCTGCGCCATCGCCGTGCCCTTGGGCTATGTCACCACCAAGCGGATAGAGGGCACGGCATCGGGGCACCGGGCCGCCGCGCTGTGAGGCCGCGCCGTTGCTGAGATGAGGGACTACTCTCTTGGTGATTACTCTTCGCTTCAGCGTCTTCATCTATTACTAGCATTGTTCATACATTTCTTTTGACCTATGTCATCTTAGCATCGATTCAGCGGATTAAACTTTCTTAGGCGACACAACTCATTTTTAGATGCACTCTATGGACTTGATGATCGTGTGCCCATTGGTGAGCTTGCGAATCTGTCATCGTAAGTCGAACATCTAAAATTGTTTATCCGGCCTTGAGAAGGTGGCCGTTGCGATTAGCTAAGATTAAGTGGTATGGCGGCACTAGCTCGGAATGAGGTGGTTGCATCCTTGGGATCTCTGGTACTTGACTTGAGGAGAAATCTCTAGAGTCGACCTTTGTTGGTTGTGCTCGCAATGGCCTTGTTGAAGGCATTGTTTTGTAGTCTAAGTTTACTCTCAGAGGTGAAAACCTTTGAGTGCGGCCTTCCTTTGGTTGGATCATGGCAATGGCGGTGCGTGTGCGTGTCGAGTCCTTCTTGGGCGTTGTCATTGGAGAGCTTTTATCGCGGTCCAAGTGTTGCTATGATGGTGGATAGCCACGAAGACAATATTGCGTGATGTAGTTTGCGAGACGGTTCCTTTGTCTTTTCTTGTGTGTGTGTTTGGTGTGTACACCCTAGGCGTGTAGAGTAGAGTCTTCTTAGTATAATTGTATCACCTTGATATAATTTACTAAGATTAATAAAAGCTTCCTTTATCGAAAAATCACTATAGCCTTGTCCTTCAAACCCCATTTAATGTCGTTGTATGGCATCGCCCGATCCGCCCAGGATATGACATTCCTGCGATAGGTTAGGTGTGAGGCGTCAGAGGGATGGGCCGTCATCGTGTCGACCGTAGAATTCCTCACAATCAATGGCCCTGACACAGCATGTCAGGGGAAGGAGACTTCGATACGAAGCCTTCTTCTCATTCTTTTGGTCGCCTGTGTGGTCCGGCGAAAGGGGCCTGAGTGCTCGCCTACATGCCAGGACGCCACGTGGGCCGACGCCCGGTGAGAGGGGCCTGATTGCCCACCTGCTCGCTAGGCCACCAAGGAGGCCGACACCCGACGGGCAGGGCCAGATCGCCCGCCTGCCTGCCAGGCCGCCTATGGGGGCCGACGCCCGACGAGTAGGGCTTGATCGCCCACCTGCTCACCAGGCCGCCAAGGAGGCCGACACTGTGAGTAGGGCTTGATCGCCGCCTACCGCCGAAGCCGCCTATGCGGCCGGCGCCTTCGGTGGCGAGGCTGATCGCCCACCCTTTCGCCGGTAGCCGCTAAGAGGCCGACACCGTGGCGAGGCTGATCGCCCGCTTGCCTACGAGCCGTCTATAGGGCCGACACCCGGTGGCGGGCTGTCGCCCTCCTGCTGCCGGAGCCGCCTATAAATGGGCGCCCGGCAGCGAGGCCTAATCGCCCACCTGCCGCCAGTCGCCAAAAGGCTAATGCCGTGGCGAGGCCTATCGTCCGCCACTTTGCTAGACGCCTATGGGGGCGATGCGGCGGCGAGGGCTGATCACCGCTTTGCTGCCAGCCACCTATGGGCGGCGCCCGATGAGTAGGGCCTAATCACCCACCTGCTCGTCAAGCTGCCACTTGGACCGCTCGCCCGGCGAGTGGGGCCTGATCGCCAGCCTGCTCGCCAAGCCGCCATGTGGTCTTACTTATCTACAGCGGAGAGGGTACCCTGGCATAAAGTACGTCGACAGGTGTAGTTTATCTATCTTATTTATATGTCTTGGGATTTGCTTTAGCATTCTGGTAAAGCATTCTCCAGACAAGGTTGTATACCTCCTCATATGTGTTGTACATCCTCTCTATCACATTCATCTTCGCTCGCCATACCTTGCTTTAGCTAATTGAATATCCTACCACGTTTATCACATCTGCCATCAGCAGCTTTTGTGAATCTGTTACATCTGCCTTGACCAAGTGACTAATTAGGCAGCCAAGGTGTGTGCAGGAGGATGCATCGATATGGCGCCGTGCCTCGCCAGTGGCGGATGCCCAAGCCCAGCCCAGAGGGGTGGGCCTTGGCCCAACGAGGGAATACACACCTTGGGCTGTCATAGCAGACCATAAGAGTCCCATGTGGCCCCCAAAAGACTAGCCTGATGGGGGAGGGTTGCTCTCCCTTTTAAGGTGGTATTCTCTCCTCCACAAGCAAGATGGTACTATCATTCCCACCCTCTTGTTTGGGACCTAGCTCGATACCAATGATGCATCTCTCCGGGTGCATAGCGTGCCTTGGCGGCTCGGTAGTATGGCACACGTGCCTCACCCGTGCGAAGCCTTAGCCCAGCCCCTAGGCGTGGGCCTTGGCCCAACGAGGGAATACACACCTTGGCTGCCATAGCCGAGCCATAAGAGTCCCATGTGGCCCCAAAAGACTAGCCTGATGGGGGGAGAGTTGCTCTCCCTTTTAAGATGGTATTCTCTCCCCTCCACAAGCAAGGTGGTACTATCATTCCCACCCTCTTGTTTCGGGACCTAGCTCTGATACCACTTGATGCGCCGCGGTGGCCGATCTTAGATAGGTGGAGGTAAGTCGATTGGTGGAGACTCGGCGTTGGCGATCCGCCTTCCGATCGAGCCGTCTGAACCACCTCGCAATCGCTACACCACGGCTCCGTTGGTTATCAACCACGCACAAACACGGTTGACCTCGCCAAGAAGGCTTATCCTGCATGCGAATCGAGAACACAAGCAAGAACGTAGAAGAAGCAATCTAAAATTGCGAATTATATTTAGCACATGAGTTGGGGTTCCACAAACCGATGATCAGCGAAAACTGACAGAGTGTCTAGTTGAAATCTAAGCAAAACCCAAGGAAGAAGAAGGGGATGGCGGCCATAAATAACATAAGCATGACGACCGGGGGTGGGGGCTGGCAGGCGGAGCCATCCCACGAAACCCTAGGGGTACAGACCTTGGGCCCAAAAGCGGGTGGCGCAGCACCCGATAGATTCTATTTGCTGGATTGTTTTAATGATTCCTGATGATTCACAAGGAATTTGGTAGTGGGACCAGACCCATTGGAAAGCTTATCTCCTCAGCTTTCAGTGGAGTGGTTTAACGTCCCAATCGGAGTTTGTATGTGGCACAGGCGTCCGTTTGAAGCTAGGCGGTCTGGATGGCCGCGGACTTGTGCAACATCCAATCTACTTGTGGCTGGTCTTGTTGTGTGTCTCTTCCCATATTTCTAAGCAATAACACATCACAATTATTTAGTAGCATCTCATCCTTGACAAGATAATTAGAAACAGCGAGAAACGTATTCACCTCATGGTTTAGTTGGCGTGCACGTGCTCGCGTTATTGGCCCTTGTGTTATAGTGTGTATATCCGAAGGAACGATGTCCTCATCATCAGCAGCCATAACAGTAGTTAGAGAAGTAGCCGAACAGATCGATGCGTGTTCATGGCTGGAGCCAACAATGGTGCTACTGTCGGAAATTCCCAAGAAAGAGATCCAGGGACAGACACCACATGTGGTCAAGGACACCAAATCCCCCTATGCATGCCTCAAGATCCTAGCATAGCAACAACTACAGCACAGGCGGCCACAAACGCTGTTGCTCCCAATACTACAGATCATCAGTGAGATCTAATTGCCGTGGCCACAGTCTTGATAATCTAATGATGCCCACCCATGGGCAGTGAATTTTTAGGGATAGTAGATTCTTTGGCAGTGCAACCAAAACAGTGGGCCCGGCCACATCCCAGGAGTAGCGTCCCATTAGAGCCACAACAGTGACATCTTCAGTACCCCTAAGGAAAATGTTCAGTGCACTCATATGCTGTTGAAATCCTTTCCACCATTGGATCCGGGCATCCCAATGACTCCAGTGTTTGACTAGATGAAAACGCTACTCAATGCATCGCAAGCTCAGATCGCTCGAGCAGTCAACTCGAGGTTCAGATGCCCCAGCCAACATGGTGCCAAGAGCCAGCTGCTGGGACCATCTCATGATAGTCATCGAGCAACGAGATCATGGTAGCTATCTCTAGCCATCGTGCCTTCAGGATAGCTCGTTCCAACCTCCACTAGAGATGCTCTGGGGATCTTTGAGATCGTATTCCTCACGATCGATGGGATTTACATGATGTCCTTTGCGATCGAAGGAAAGAACATGGCTGCGAAGACCACGAGCGACGAGAAAACAAGTCCCCACCTTCAAGAGGCTAATCTCCCACTCGCCGGGTCCGACGAGGTGAATCTCTGCCCTTAAGGGGCTACTCACTGGTACGGTGCAGGTTTCCTCCACGACAAGATGCACGACAATGTCCAGGACAGTCAACCCCCGATGACATTGATGAGGGGTGGAAAGTGTTCACTCTTGAACTACGCACAGTCAGATGGTCGGACAAGTTCAAGCTAGGCCCTGTCGAGAAGTACTCAAGCAAAATAAACCCCATCGAATGGCTGCAGATCTACACTATAGTCATGAGGGCTGTCAGTGGAAATGAGAAGGTGATGGCCAACAACCTGCTCACCATCCTAGATGGTGTAGCGAGATCTTGGTTACTTAACCTCCCACCTCTATCGGTATCATCGTGGGCGGAGTTGCAGGCCCAGTTCATAGCTAATTTTTAGGATATGTATGAACATCCAGAATGCGCAGCGACTTGCATCGGGTGATACAGAAGCAAGCAGAGTCATTGCTCGGCTTCATCCAATGCTTTAGCAATAAGCGCAACATAATACCTGACATCTCAAATGAAGCAGTCATAGTGGTCTTCGAGAACGGTGTCAAGGATAGAGAGTTGAAGGGAAAACTTGCTACTTGAAAGATCAGAACCACCAAGGAACTCTTTGAGTTGGCAGATAAGTATGCCATATGCGCTGAGGCTCGAGACCATCTTGACGACCCCAAGCCTGACAGCAAAAGCCTGAGTCATCCAAGCAAGGGGCGAAGAGGAGCAAGAACCACGGGGAGAAACACAAAAGTAACTCTACTATAGCCGCGATCGAAAAGGGCAAGGCGCACAATATCGGAGACAACGAAGGCCAAAGCTGTGGAGGGAACAAATATGTAACATCCCAATTTTTGAGTTTTTAATTATTAAATATTATTTTAATGCAATTTATGATTTTTGTGAATTTTTTGGATTTAATTGGATTTTTTGAGATTTATTGGAATTGTTTTGAATTAATATATATGGCTTTTTGCTGAGGGATAATTATAAAAAGAATTATTTAAAATAAAGTTTTGTCAAAAATATTTTATTTAAGTTTAGAATGTCTCAAAGTATTTTTGAGATTTTTCTGGGAATTTTTAGAGTATTTTTGTTGATGTAATTAAATCAAAACAATTTATGGAAATATTTTAAATGGAAAATGCGAAGTAATTAAAATATGAACAGTAATGGGCCTCGGCCCAGTTACTGTGCAGGCCGTCGGGTTTTAAAAGGATTAAATACAAACCGTTGGATTTAGATCCAGCCACGACATCGACCCATCTGGATTAGGAGACCTAATGTGTCTTGTAGAATATTGCCGTCCGATCCGCTGCGTGTCATCCATCCGAGCGTCGTCCTCAATCTGTGTCCGAGTCGGACTCCAGGAATTCATGGCGTAGCCTCCATGGACTCTGCGCTAGGACTTGCCTTATCCGGCCACCGCACGCCATATAAAAGGAGGCACCGGGTGCGCAATCCCCGAAGCATCAGGAGCTTTGAGCACTTGTCAAGGTTTTTGCCACCGTCGCGCTGCAATTGAAGTTTTTCCGAGCGCACCCACGCAAGATTGTTTCACCGATTAGTCGCCGACGGGAAGTCGTTTCGAGTCGCCAGCGGGACTATTGAACTCGCCGCGTCAAGGCGCACCCCGTGCGCACCATTGCCTCGCCGGAGCATCATCGAGGAAGGAGTTCGCCGTGGAGGCCGCTGTCGCCGGAGAAGAAGGCCGTGCCGCCATTGAACCGGAGCTCAATTCAGAGAACCAAGTGCGTCATCAGGTCGGCGACAATGAGGTGAGTCCGGAGGAGTGCTTTCCGATCATCGCCGGTGACCCTAGGGCCGTGCGCACCGCCAGCCTAGGTGGCATGATAGTTTGTCGACGCGTGGCACCACGTGGGCTGGATGGCTGAGGTGGCATTGAGTTGGCGCTGCGTGGCTGTACACGGGGGCACATGTGTCAACTGACGCCGAAAATCCATCTTTATCCTTATAAAAATAATTCAACAAATTCGGATTTTATGATTTTAGGGTATTTTTCAGGATTTTCAAATTTCAAAACGCGATAACTTTTGCATACGAACTCGGATTGAAGTGATTCAAATTCCTAAAAATTTGTAAAATTGAGATCTTTCTAATGGTGTTTATTTGCTATTTTTGAGATTATTTGCTCCTTGGTTTTGGTGTTTATTTGCTATTTCTTCTCGATTCGCGTAGACGTTGAACTGAGCGAGGTTTCGGAGGAGGAATTATTAATTCAAGAGCAATCCTCGGAGCAATACCAGGAGCTTAAGGAAGGCAAGTTGTGCCTTGATCATGTTGCACCCATAAATTAGATTGCATGCTATTTTGATTTACCTTATCACTTGTTATTTCATGAGTACAAATGATTTCAACCTAAATTGGGATTTAGGTATTATACCCTTTTGAATTACACCCTACCTTGATATTTGTATGCCATGATCCACTTGTCACCTTAGATTGGTTAACTATAGTTGGTTAATACTGAAATCAACATGGATGGTTAGACCGGAATAGAATGCTTAGCCATGCCACGTCATCACATGTACTTGAATCTTTGATAAATAATCTTGACTAATGGAATATGGAACAATGTTATGAATTTGTGTGTCATGTGTGGTCACACGATGAGATTGAGTTGTGGTGGCAATGGATGTCACGCAACGATATTGAATTGTTGATGGCACGTGGTGCTTGGTAATCAACTGGGTGGTTATGATTTTTGGTCAGAGCAAGTGGCAAGGGCAGTATGCTAGGGCGGGCCCGATGGGAAGAGGGTATGTGTATGTCTTGCTTTGATCAAACCATAAGGACACCTTGCGAATCTTTGACCTGAGTCAATCGTGCAACTACATGTACATTATGGGGCACCTAGTGACTAATTTGCAATGTCTTAGCTTTGGTACTACCGATGGTGGGGTGGTTCATCCTTTTAATGAACCCAGATGGCGCAAGAGGGGGGCCTGTTGTGGTTATCAAACCCTTCGATGTTGAAACCTTAGCGGGTGGTCTTGAGTTAAGACGAGAACATTGTAAAGGCTTTGTCATGATTCTTTGCTTAAGCACACCAAAGGAAGTGTGCTAATGGCGAGCACAAAAGAGATTATCATGTCATGTGGGTAAAGTGCATAACCTCTGCAAAGTGTACAATCTATTAGGATAGCCGTGCTCACGGTATTGAGCAAAGCTCGGGATTCTGATCAAGGGATTAGACTTTTGCAAAATAAAACTTGGGATGGATGGCGAGGTTGCCATGGGAGGTTGAATTTTGATTTAGGATGAAAAACTTGGTTTACTTGAGAAATCTAAATCTATCTATTATTGTTATTTGTTTTATCTTGTCATTTCAATCTATATATTGTACTTGTTTATAAATCTTTGTTAGTTGCAAATAACCATTGTTAGCCTTTCCTTTGGAATAAGCCCTACATATAGCTATGATAGGATTGCATTCATGCACAACTTGTTGAGTACGTGTTGGTGTACTCACCCTTGCCTACAAACATCATCGATCTTTGAAGAAGGAGTACCATGGAGAGATGAATGTTTAGGGTGCGAGCCTTGTCGGTTACTGTGGTATACTGAGGGTTACCTCGTCTTCATTCATTGCAGTTCAATTGGTTGTTCACCTTGTGAGGCATTGTTAAGTAAGTTGACCATAAGGTCATACAACTAGTAATATTTAATATATTATGTCTTTTGTCTTATATCGTTGTGTATGATTGTGATATTCACTAATGTTGAGCTGTGTGCACTAAGCGTGATCTGGACTAGTGCAAGATATACCTGAGGGTCGAATTTGCATATTCGGGTCCCGACAGAGGTGGTATCAGAGCCAGGTTGATTGTAGGTCTTGACCCTAGATAGTTGGTCGTCCCTATAGGTCCTTCAAAATTATTTTTCTAAAGTAAAAGACCTAACCCAGAAGAATAATGTGTTCTTGACTTATCTCATTCTTCTATTTCTGTCCTTACAAAAAAAATTCCTTCTTTTCCCTTTGCTGAAACTTCTTTCTCTTACCTCTGCTGAATCGAACTGAAATCTTACTTGAGTTACCTTGAGTAGAAGACGATATACCACACCTTAGGAGAAGCCATCGAATGCCTGTTGCTACCATAATGATCATGACGGAAGGAATCATCAAGCTCATGGAAGAGTGGATCAATGAAGTGTATCAAGAGTTAGAAGACTCAGTACTTCAAATAGCCAGTTGAGACTCATGTGTGGGAGTCACGTTCCTTAAGATAGGAGTGTCGCCCATGTAGACGGTAGTTTTGTGTGTTTAGGTTGAATTGGTTCTTCTTGATTGTTGAGTGTGCAGTATGTGTTGCAAATCTTTTAGGCTTATATAAGCAACCATACCAAGTTATTAATATTGATTGCTTAAGTTGCTGGGTTAAGCCTATTTCCCCTATGTTAGGATTCTTGCTCCTTACCTATGCTATTTCCCTCCCTCCTAACCCCTTTAAGGTAATCAAACAGATAGTTCAGAATAGTGATAGCAATGGAGCTAGTAAAAGTGGAAATCAACCCAATGGAAACTCTAAGGATGGATTAGTTCCTCAACCGTCAATACCGATAGATATGCAGAGCTTCAAAGAGTTTTTGGCCGCTCAAACTCAGTTGATGCAAGCAATGACGAAACAAATCTGAGAATATCACTAGGAATGATATGGCGCAATAAATTCAAAGAAGAATACCACCAATGTACCTCGTTAGAGATCTAGACAACTAGACAAGTTAAAGGATCGTGTGTGCATTCGTTGTGGAGAGATTGGACATACCGCAGACGAGCATGCGATCAATTGCTCCAGTTGTGAAGGAAGCCATTCTCTAGAGAATGTCCTATGGGCAACATCACATGTTACCTTTGTGAAGGTCGAGATCCTTTGTCACCTCAATGTCCCTAGATCCGATAGTGACCGCCGTGATACAACATCAGCGGAAGAATATACGGACCCTAGTTGTTCGAGAATTATCAATAAGAGGGGAAAGTTAGCTGCCCAGAGGCGTCGCTTGGAGAATTAAAAACACGCCTCCTAAACTTGTCAACCTTAATCAGGAAAGCAGTGAGTGGCAATCACCAACGGCATGTTTCTTGTGTGATAAAGAAGGTCATTGGTCTAGAGAGTGCCCTCTGAAGCAACCAACCCTGGATTATAAGAGTGAGGATGAGTACACAGTTGCACCCATCAAGGCAAAACGATGCAAACGGTTGTGCTACTACTGTCAGGAAGAAGGCCATTTTGTTAAGCAATGCCCACGGAGAGAACAAGTATTTCCTACAGCCATGGGAATACCAGAAGTTACTACCGTTCGGTATTTAACGCCAAGGGTGAGTGGTGAAGTTGCAGGAGAAATTTGCCGAGAAAACCAATTGAAGAAAAGGCGTCTAGGTAAAGATACTATCAACGAATGCTCAAGAAAGGGAGTTCACCCTAGACTCTGCTCTAATTGCCGCAAACCTGAGCATTTTGCCAATAAGTGCCCTCAAAGGAAAGCGATCACGTCGATTCGAGTCAATCCTAACTCCGCCCCTGTCGAAGCCCCAGCGCCAATGCTAAATCACGGAAGTCAGGAGCCATGAGTTTATTTAGTGCAATGTCGTAACCCTACTTGTAAAGCAAAGAGATTAGTGATGAATTCCGTGTAAGGTTTCCTTGCCCAAAAGAAATAAAGCAGAATTAGTTGATGCATTAGTATACAGAGTATTGGAAGGAAAAGCAATAATGTAAAATGATGAGTTAGATGTTTCTCCAAGAGTATTCTCGCGTTTATGGAGCACCTGAAAACGATACATGTAAGGGTGGTTAGTTTAGTGGAACCCAACCTGAGCTTGTTAACCAGAGGATTTGTCATTGTCAGGAAGTGCTTAGTTGTACTAGATTATTCCAGGACATTGAGAATCTCGTGCTTATTGAGAGAGTAGAGTTCCAAGCAAATCATATTGTGTTAAATATCCAAACTTTTGAGGATTAGACCTAAGGCTATTTAGGTGAAGGGTATGTCGATTTAAAACCCTGAATGTGAATGGGGGTTTCAAGTGATGATAGCTCGTGTTAGCCAGCTGATAGACAATAGTGTGGAATTTGCCAATTAGAAGATGCATCGGTTGTTAGAGAATACGTTGATATATTTTCTAAGAATTCACCTAGGATGAAATCATATCAAATAATCAAGTTCGGGAGCGAATTAGTGCCTGGTAGAGCTCCAACGGTGGAAAAACCATGTCATATATATATATATACCAAGGAATTAGTGAAAAAAAAGAAAAAAAAGAAATAGAAGATCGAGAGAATGCACTGAATCATGCTTTAAATAAAGAAAAGATCAAAAACAAGTATCCAATATTGGGATCGATGACGTGTTGGGACAATCGAGAAGAAAGTTGGAATTTCTCTAGGATAAAGCCTCGCTTAGGTTATCACCAATTGAGAAGTCGTGTGAAAGATGTTTCTAGGATTGCGTTCTCTACGCTACATGGACAATATAAGTTTTGGCTATATCTCCTGGATTGACTAATGTTTCACATACTTCGTGAATATGAGGAGTAAGGTGTTTATGGATTATTGGGATAAATTCATAACGACCATATAGATAACGTCCTAGCATACTCTAAGATAAGAGAAAAACATGTGGAACCTAGAAATAAGTTTTGCGAGAGTAGTGGTCACACGCTAAAGTTCAATAAGTGTGAATTTCTAGAAGAAAAGGTGGAACATCGTTAGCCACACAAGGACTGCTAAAGGAGTCGATGTTGAAACAAGCAAGATGGAAGTTGTGTTACATTGGAATCAACCAAAGTTCGTTACTTAGATTGAAGGTGCTAGGAAGGGCAAGATATTATCACTGGTCCATAAGAAGGTTTTCGACAATAGCTAGACCTCTTATGCGACGGTGGAAGAGTTTTCGGAAGCTAAAGAAGCGGTTAATATCAACACCTATGTTAGTATTACTAGCTGTGCGGAACAGTTTCAACATATAAGGTGATGTTTCTAGACATGATTTGAGATATGACTCGGCATAAATGGCAAGGTTGTTGCCTATACAATGAGGCAATTGAGATAGCATGAGGAGAATTACCCTACGCATAACTTAGAGTCAGCTATCGTAGTGCACGATTTGGAAATATGGTGTCACTATCTCAACAAAAATAGATGAGAATCATAAGAGTATAAATTATATATTTACTCAGTCAGACCTTAATATGGAGCAAAGAAAATGGCTGGGAATGATCAAGAATTTAGTGTCAGAATCCATAGGCATTCTAGTAAGGCCAAGGTGGTACCTGACGTTTGAATTATGAGGTAATATGTTGAAAATAAGCAGTTAACAGGATTATGCAAAGGATTTGAGAGGCTGAAATTATAGGTCATCCAATAAAATTCATAAGTTGTTTGACAATAAAACCAACAGTAGAAGATCGAATTATAAGAAGTTCGAAGAAAGAGGAAATACAAAGTTAAGCCAAGGAAAGAAGAAGGCTTAGCCAAGAAACCGAATTTTTGGGCGATTAGGATACCATAGGGATTTAAGGCCGAAACGATGTGCTGGATAGGAGGATCCTAAACAGATGATATTTGCGGAAACCCATGATTTTAAGTATTCGATTTATCCAGAAAGTACCAAGATGTGATGTGGTCTAAAAGAAAAAAATATAAAATAAAATATATTGGTGGTCTAAAAAGAGCAAAAGCTATTGGATATAATACTCGATGTTAAGTGTGTATAGGCAATGCATCAGGGACCTAAAGGTTCATTGCAATCATTATAAATCCCTGAGTGGAAATGGGAGGCAAATCATTAAATGGATCCCTAGTGTGAATTAGCCATAAAGGATACGAATTCGAAGGAATTGTTATTGATTAATTGACCAAAGTTACACGGTTCATACCACTAAAGACTACGAATTCAAAAGGTGGTTTGGCAGATCTGTATATGTCAGGGCTTGATGACGGCATAGGTGCCTAAGAAGATTGTGTCCGATAGAGGTATCCAAGTTATCTCGAGATTTTAGAACAAGTTACAAGAAACAATGAGAACTCGCTTGAATCTCAGCACCACGTATCATTCTTAGATGGATGGTTCGACAGAAAGAGATAATCAGACTTTAGAGGATATGTTGAGAGCTTGTGCAAAATCATACGCTGCATTTTAGGATAAATGTTTGCCATATGCAGAGTTTAGTTACAACAATAGTTATCAGGCTAGGTTGCAAGTGTCACCATTTGAAGCCTTATATGGTCGAGCTTGTCGTACCCCGTTAAATTGGAACGAAACGGGGAAACGTTCGGTATTTGGGCCTGAGATGCTCAGGGAGGCTGAAGAGCAAGTTGCCACGATCAGAGAAAGACTGAGAACAGCATAGTCGAGACAGAAGAGTTATGCTGATAATCGTCATCGAGAATTGAGTTTCGAGCCTAATGATTTCGTGTATCTCAAAGTCACTCCCTTGAAAGGTGTGAAAAGGTTCAACGTTAAAGGAAAGCTCGCACCTAGGTATGTTGGACCATTTAAGATCTTGAGTCGCCGAGGAGAGGTTGCGTATCAGTTGGAGTTGCCCCAGTCATTAGCAGGAGTTCATGATGTGTTCCATGTGTCTCAACTTAAGAAATGTCTTAGAGTGCCAGTAGAACAAACGCCGTTGGAAGCTATCGAGTTACAGGAGGATCTAACCTATAGAGAGCAGCCGATTAAGATTTTGGATGTAATGGAGCGTAGAACCAGAAATAAGTCCGCTCGCTTTTGCAGAGTTCAGTGGAGTAATCATTCAGAAAATGAAGCAACTTGGGAGCGTGAAGAAGATCTGAAGAAAGAATTCCCAAACCTATTCTCTAGTCAGCCCTGAATCTCGGGGTCGAGATTCCGTTAAGGGGAGAGGTTTGTAACATCCCAATTTTCGAGTTTTTAATTATTAAATATTATTTTAATGCAATTTATGATTTTTGTGAATTTTTTGGATTTAATTGGATTTTCTGAGAATTATTGGAATTGTTTTGAATTAATATATATGGCTTTTGCTGAGGATAATTATAAATAGAATTATTTAAAATAAAATTTTGTCAAAAATATTTTATTTAAGTTCAGAATGTCTCAAAGTATTTTTGAGATTTTTTAGAATTTTTAGAGTATTTTTGTTGCTGTAATTAAATCAAAACAATTTATGGAAATATTTTAAATGGAAAATCCGAAGTAATTAAAGTATGAACAGTAACAGGCCTCGGCCCAGTTACTGTGCAGGCCGTCGGGTTTTAAAAGGATTAAATACGAACCGTTGGATTTAGATCCAACGGCCGACATCAGCCCATACCGTTCGGAGACCCTAATGCGTGCGCCGAGTATTGCCGTCCGATCCGCTGCGTGTCATCCATCCGAGCGTCGTCTTCAATCTGTGTCCGAGCCGGACTCCAGGAATTCATGGCGTAGCCGCCATGGACTCTGCGCTAGGACTTGCCTATCCGACCACCGCGCCATATAAAGGAGGCAGCACTTCGCAATCCCCACATCGTGGAGCTTTGAGCACTTGTCAAGGTTTTTGCCACCGTCGCGCCGCAATTGAAGTTTTTCGGCGCATCAACGCCAAGTTTGTTTCGCCGATTAACGCCGACGGAAGTTGTTTTGAGTCGCCGAGGGACTATTGAACTTCGCCGATCAAAGCGCACCCCTCAAGCACCATTGCCTCGCCGAGCATCATCGAGGAAGGAGTTCGCCGTGGAGGCGCCGCCGGAGAAAGAAGGCCGTGTCGCCGTTGAACTGGAGCTCAATTTGGAGAACCAAGTGCGTCATTAGGTCGGCGACAACGAGGTGAGTCTGGAGGAGTGCTTTCCGATCATCGCCGGCGACCCTAGAGATTCATCCACGCCGACTCGGCATGATAGTTTGTCGACGGCGTGGCGCCACATGGGCATTGATGGCTGAGGTGGCATTGAGTTGGCATTGTGGCTGTACGCAGGCACATGTGTCAATCGGCGCGAACATCCATCTTTATCCTTATAAAAATAATTCAACAAATTCGGATTTTATGATTTTAGGGTATTTTTCAGGATTTTCAAATTTCAAAACGCGATAACTTTTGCATACGAACTCGGATTGAAGTGATTCAAATTCCTAAAAATTTGTAAAATTGAGATCTTTCTAATGGTGGCTTTTATTTGAATTTTTGAGTTTATTTGCTCCTTGGTTTTGCTGTTTATTTGCTATTTCTTCTCGATTCGCATAGACATTGAACTGAACGAGGTTTCGGAGAAGGAATTATTAATTCAAGAGCAATCCTCGGAGCAATACCAGGAGCTTAAGCAAGGCAAGTTGTGCTTTGATCATGTTGCACCCATAAATTAGATTGCATGCTATTTTGATTTACCTTATCACTTGTTATTTCATGAGTACAAATGATTTCAACCTAAATTGGGATTTAGATATTATACCCTTTTGAATTACACCCTACCTTGATATTTGTATGCCATGATCCACTTGTCACCTTAGATTGGTTAACTATAGTTGGTTAATACTGAAATCAACATGGATGGTTAGACCGGAATAGAATGCTTAGCCATGCCACGTCATCACATGTACTTGAATCTTTGATAAATAATTTTGACTAATGGAATATGGAACAATGTTATGAATTTGTGTGTCATGTGTGGTCACACGATGAGATTGAGTTGTGGTGGCAATGGATGTCACGCAACGATATTGAATTGTTGATGGCACGTGGTGCTTGGTAATCAACTGGGGTGGTTATGATTTTGGGTGAGCAAGTGGCAAGGGCGTTATGTCGAGGTGGGCCCGATGGGTAGAGGGTATGTGTATGTCTTGCTTTGATCAAACCATAAGGACACCTTGTGAGTCTTTGACTGAGTCAATCGTGCAACCATATATACATTATGGGCAACCTAGTGACTAATTTGCAATGTCTTAGCTTTGGTACTACCAGTGGTGGGGTGGTTCATCCTTTTTAATGAACCCAGATGGCGCAAGAGGGGGGCCCTGTTGTGGTTATTAGACCCTTCAGTGTTGAAACCTTAGCGGGTGGTACTGAGTTAAGACAGAACATTGTAAAGGCTTTGTCATGATTCTCTGCCGGCACACCAAAGGAAGTGTGCTAATGGCCAGGCACAAAAGAGATTATCATGTCATGTGGGTAAAGTGCATAACCTCTGCAGAGTGTACAATCTATTCGGATAGCCGTGCTCACGGTATTGAGCAAAGCTCGGGGATTACAGTCAAGGGATTAGACTTTTGCAAAATAAAACTCGGGATGGATGGCAGGTTGCCATGGGAGGTTGAATTTTGATTTAGGATGAAAAACTTGGTTTACTTGAGAAATACTTAATCTATATATTATTGTTATTTGTTTTACTATCATTTCAATCTATATATTGTACTTGTTTATAAATGCTGCTTAGTTGCAAATAACCATTGTTAGCCTTTCCTTTGGAATAAGCCTGCATATAGCTATGATAGGATTACATTCTCATGCACAACTTGTTGAGTACGTGTTGGTGTACTCACCCTTGCCTACAAACATCATCGGGTCTTTGAAGAAGGAGTACCATGGAGAGCGAATGTTTAGGGTGCGAGCCTTGTCGGTTGCACTGTGGTATACTGAGGGTTACCTCGTCTTCATTCATTGCAGTTCAATTGGTTGTTCAGCTTTGTGAGGCATTGTTAAGTAAGTTGACCATAAGGTCATACAACTGGTAATATTTAATATAATATGTCTTTTATCTTATATCGTTGTGTATGATTGTGATATTCACTAATGTTGAGCTGTGTGCACTAAGCGTGATCTGGACTAGTGCAAGATATACACGAGGGTCGGATTTGCATATTCGGTCTGATAAAATACTACTTAGTCCATCATATGGACAAACACAACCGATGAGTGCGGTGATCATAAAAAGGTCCAAGAGAATCTCAAGGCCGCTCTCACCAAGCGCAAAATTGAGCAGGCCAAAGAAAAGCCCAAGGACGATGAGCCCAAATACCGCGGGGCTGATGACAAGCTGGCACACATTTTTGGGGGATCTTCCACGTACGAGTCTAAAAGACAGTGCAAGGTACAGAAAGAGAGGTCAACCTAGCCACACCAGCTCTCCCCAGATTTCTCAAGTGGTCGAAAGTGTTGATCACCTTCGACCAATTAGATCACCCAGCCCACCATCGTTAATGTTAAGGTTTCTCGAACCTTGATCGATGGAGGTAGCTCACTAAACCTTATCTTCGTGAAAATGCTGGAGAACATAGGGATCCCCCGAATAGAAATAAAGGCTAGAGCTAAGCTGTTCCATGGCATAACTCCATGATCATCATTAATACAACTTGGCCAGATTGAGCTGCCAGTCACGTTTGGCGTGCCAGTCAATTTCTACACCGAAGAGATCCTCTTCAATGTGGTGGATTTTGAGACCACCTATAAGGCGAACCTAGGCCATCCAATGCTAGCCAAATTCATGGCAATGCTGCATTACATGTACCAGACCATTAAGATGCCGGCGTCAAAAGGATTCCTTACAATTAATGGAGACTAACACACTGTGGTCAGGTGCAACAACAAGAGATTGGAGATGGTTGAGCATCTTTGTGGATCGGTAGGTTATGTCGACGACGAGAGAGCTAAGCGCCAAAAATTCAAGAGCAGCGATCAAGCTCCCGTGTCCAACAGTGCCGTCGTGGACCTGGTCGACGATGGCAAGAAGGACAAGAAGACCATTGGAGGTATCAAAATAGTGCCCATAGACCTGTCCGAGTGGGTGCCGACCTTGACCCCAAATAGGAAGTCGAGCTCGTCACCTTTCTTTGGGTGGAAAGCACTGTTTGAGTTTGATTTGAATTGGATTTTCAATTTGAAGCAATTTGAGCTTTGACTGCCTTCTCCGGTGCTACCAGCTATGGTAGCACGATGGTACCGGTCGAGCGGTAGCACCAAACCCCAGAGTGGTATGGAACAACCTGAGAGGGTGTTTTTAGGGGGATCAGGTTACCTGGTGCTGCTGGCCATGTCAGTCTCGTGCTTTCGCTGGAGCAGTAGCACCGGCCCAATTGGCCGGTGTGAAAATTCCAGAGAAGGTGTTTTTATGGTGTTGCAGTAGAGTGGTGCTACCGGCTTCAGGGCGGTAGCACCAGTCTACCAGGGGCGGTGCTACCTGCATGGGGGTGGTAGCTCCGGTCCTTCTAAGTGTGATTGATATAATTAATGATTTTGTGATGATTATTGCATATTTTTTGGACATTGTTGTGTGATGGGTTTTTCTTATCTTTGATGGTTGCAGAACGATGGTACTAGGTCATGGTGAGGCAAAGGATGACTAGGACTAGGTGAGGAGCATCGGAGGTTCAAACGGTCGAGGATCGTCGGAAGATACTCGGAGACAGAGTCTGTACAAGCCAAGAAGACAAGGAACGGACGAGATGCTAGCTAGATGCTGCTCAGATCAATGAGGGCCATCAGATTGTGATCTAGTTGATAGGATAACAGGTCTAGTTAGTGTGCTTTGAAAACCATATAAGAAAACCCGTTATGTGTGTGGGTTTTTGGTTAGCCCTTGTATGGCTGTGAGTGGGTTAATCCTAGCCTTTAATAGTGTGCTCTAGGGTTGAGGGACTCATCTAAGGGTGATAGGTGGCCTAAGAGTAGTATAAATAGGGGGAGGTAGCCTTCTCCTCTTGAAAGTTTTAGATGTTTTGTGCTCCATTGTACTTTTGCCCACCTTGTTGTGAGGCTTTGTAAACCTCTCCTTCTAGAAATACAAATCATTTTCTTCTATGCTTAATTTTCTTTATGCATTTACATTCTGTCTTAAATTCCACATTTACTTTCCCGCAATTTACATTTACACAATTTGGATTTGCTGCCCGCCTTCTACATGCTTTTGCTTATTGTACCAAGGATGGTGATTGATGGATGAATATTCTTTAGATCATATCCCAATCATCTAGGCAAATCTGTGGGGAACCGTCCCTGGGATTCCACTGATTCACTCAATTGCGCGGTACATCTCAAGTGAATCAAGGGAACCTCGGGCGTTCCACGATTATACCCGTGTTGGTCCCAGGATAATTCGCCAACACGAGCATTCTCATCCAACAGTTGATATCACAACACATACACAATTATCAGAAGCATAAATGTTATTACATTCTCAAAAGTAGGACTGCTGTCCATAACGACATATTTAGAGTTATTACATCAAGTAGCAGCGGAAATTATAAGATAAATGACAAAAGGGCCAGCATGGCATGCTCCCAAACCCTCAGGCAACCAACTGGGGCAAGAACGGCGACTAAACGTTAGAATTGTCGAAATCTACCCGGTAAAAGTCCCCGGGCAGTGCCTCCTCCTCACCTGCAGTAAGTGGACAATCCGATTGAGTACAAAGAGTGTACTCGCACAATAATATACATTGCATGTTGATTTCTAGCTACATGTGGTTGCTACATCAAAGGGAGGCAATATGGCAATTTCAGCATAAAGCAATATTTGGGATAAATCGTAAACATGTATAGATCGAAAAGAATTTGCATTTGGTAAACATTTGCAAAATCTAATACATAATATAACATCATCATAATCACATTTGCATCATGCCTTCAAGCATTCTCCGAACCATGAGTTCCATCGCTCATGTTCGACTACACACACAAGTACTCCAATACTTGTGTCTCTTTTCCCACTCCCATCCCATTCTTACCAAGACCTTAATACTCGCCCAGTGACTGACAATTTAAGCGATCATCCTTAACCATGGACGCGGCTATTCGAATAGTTTAAACTCTGCAGAGGTGCGACTTTACCCACACGACCGTCACACTCGTAAGCCAAGCTATTAACACATTTCCTTTGATGTGTCGAGAGTGAACATGACAAACCATTTTCCATATGCATGGTGGTGTATCTAAACCATCCGGATGATTTGTGACCCTCGATCCGCGTGCCCGATTGCTCGGTGTGTGTGGATCAAGGAGTACACCCGTTGTTGGACATCCCCAACTCAATAAAGTTCGAGGGACTCGAGGATATTCCTTGGCGCTCCACTAAGCCCAAGGAATTCCGGCGGTCATTCCTTGACGCTCCACTAAGCTCAAGGAATCTCGAGTGCACATGGTTTACATACCCTAGTCATACACAAGTACTTGGTTACGCCGGTCCCATAAACGGTGTGTGGTTCGCACGATAGTTACTCAAAGAGACGTCACCAGGATTTAATCCTTAGGGTCCTTAACCAACATCTCTACTCATGAACCAACATTTGAAACCATCATAATCATAATAATTCTCAATCATTGCGACCAATGGACTAAGTCCATCTATCGCGGTTTCTAACGATGTTCTAAGCATGGCTAAGCAATTCGTACGAACCCATATACAATAGTAATAAACCAACCACCTAGGGCGACAATGGACATGGAAAGAACATGATAAGGGAATAACATCACAATGTGGTAATAGCTAAGATTTCTACCCAATCATAATTGTAATTGAAAATAGGCATGCAATTGATAAAATAATTCCAAAAGTGTAAATTTCAAGTAGTAGGAGCAATCATGGTCAAGGAGTAAGGTAGTGCCTTGCTACTCGTTCTTGACTTCGAAAGCGTAGTCGTACTCGGGAGTGCCTTCCGAAGCGTCAACACCTAATCGAGAAAATCCAAATTCATAAACACCAAATCAAGAATCCAAAGATGCACATGATTAAAAGATGTATGAAATGCTCATGATGCACAATACTTGATTATAATATGAAAATACCAATTTAGTCTTGCGAACTTTGGACTTGGTTGTCAAAAATTCATGTTTTAGAGGCATTTTATTGAATTATGTCCGGAGTATCCGGACATTTAACCCCGGAGTGTCCGGGCTGACCCTCTCGGTGTGACGAGTTCTGGCATATCCGAACTATCCGGATTAAATCCCCGGAGTACCCGGGCTGACCCTCTTGGTCTGCCATGTTCTAGCATATCCGGACTATCCAGATTAAATTCCCGGACTATCCGGGTTAAAACCCTGGACTACCCGAATTAAATACCCGGACTATCCGGATTGAGAGGTTTGTTTCAAAACGGCTATTTTGCTATTGGCTTCTAAACTTCATAGCAATGCACTAGGACTTCAAAAGGGTGGACTAGGGTGGGATCTTACCACTATGGGGTTTACTGTTGCACGTGGTGACGGTTGGTTTCGGCGAGGGAATGAGAAGAATGTCACAATGCCGACTTTCACGGTTCGTCTCCTCCTAGCTCACGTAGACGACAATGACTTCACTTGCTTGCACTTGCAGCAACAACTAGCCTTCCTCCTCAAGCTTCCATGCGACACGCATGACCCGATTCAAGGTTTGAGGATGGATTCCATGGAAAGGCAAGAAATGAGTCACAAGAGCACAAATTTCAGAACAAGGGAGGAAAGGAAAACGATTGCCACTTACCAAAAACTTGTTGCCTCAAGAATCCACTTGGATGGATTTGAAACTCTTGATCTTGGCTTCAAGGTGGTGTAACATGCACAAGCTCAAACTCAAGCTTTGATTGGATTTTGTGGGGGAGAACGGCAAGGTGTTGAAAAAGAGTTGTTTGCTGTTTTCTGCAGGTTTGGATGAGCAAATGGGCAGGTAAGGTGAGGAGAAACCAATGTTTAGGACCTTATATAGGCTGCCCATTCATGCCTTACATGTGGGGCTAGGTCCCACATGTCATAGGGTGAGAAAAGGGGTGGGTATGAGTGATTTGAGTGAGAAAAGTCATGGAGGGGATGTGCAGCCCACAAGTTCCTATGCAAGGTAGGTCCCATGTGTCATTGACATGTTAGGTAAGTGGGTAGAGGTAGCTAAAGTTGTAGGATCGGATGGCGACAATCAGAGGGGGGGTGAATGATTGAGCGGAAGACAAAATCAAAATTTGCTTGATTCACAAAACCCCCTAAATTAATTATGAAATATTGCTCTCGGATTCGACAAAAACAGATTAACAGACGTTCACTAAAATCATAATTCCCAAAGATCCAACCGTTAGATCGATATGAAATTTTAACTGTAGAAACTAGACTCAATTTGTAAGCTAACCCAATAAAAATTAGCTCGATCGGATCTACGGATCTAAAGTTATTTTCTTCGCAATTTTACTGAATCAGATGCCAGACCAAATAAAAACAGACTGATACACGTTCACCAAAATAATAATTACTGAAGATCCCACCGTTAGATTGATGTAAACTTTTAACTGTAGCAAATAGATTCAATTTCAAAATTAACACAACAAGAATCAATCCGATTGGATATACGGATCTAAAAATATTACCTTCGCAATTCTGACTGAAACACTAATGACGGGAATTGATCTTACCGCGACGAACAAAATTCTAAAAACGAAAATAATCAGAATTTATGAAGAGTTAACTAACCAAACTTAGAGATCCGGATCGTGGAGTTGGAGCAGTAGATGCAGATCGACTTGCGCTCAAAAGACTGAAGCCAAAACCAGACCTCACGCATGCATAGCCGTCGGGGCAAACTCAAAAAGCTCGTTCCTTCAATCTTTGTACTTAGCAAGTCACCAGAACTTTTGTAGTCGTCAGATGATTCGCATGCATGCACTTCAACTAGTGCTCTGCCTTCAGTCGCCGGGACTTTTATCGATGCATGCAAGCGATCTTCAAGTCGTTCATGCAAGGGAGCGATCTGATCTTCTATTCGCCGCTTTTCTAGTCGCTCCTTCCACCGCCGCAAGCAGCTCAACTCGAGCAGATTGCTTCTAAATGCGTCACTAGTTTCAGATGCTATCGTGATGCACAGCAATGCTTGAACTATCAAAGATAGATCTGCATGCATGCACAAGCAACACAACTTGCACGCTTCGCGAGATAGCAACACAAGCGCAAAGGCAAAAGAGCTATCTTCTAGTCGCTGAATTTTGCATGCGATCGCCGGACCCTTTCCTTGCGCATGCAGCCACAACGTCGAGATCAATGCAAACTTCTAGTCGTCAAGGAAACTCACGCTGAAACCCTTTTTCCTCATGCATCGCGACCATCACCGAAACAGACATCAGAAATCCTCCGACGCAAGCCAACGCAGAGCTTCTTCAACCATGGTGCGCAAGACAAAAAAAAAACAATAGTCGCATAAAAACGGCAGTGTCCAGCCGCCGCAAAAAAACTCTTTTTTTATTTCTTTTGTCTAACAGTACTCCAACATCAAAGAGTACAAACCCTAATTTCTTTGCTCACATAAACAGGAGACACCTCCCTATTTATCTTGAGCAACCATAAAGAATTCAGATACAACTCCACTTGACCCCAACATGGCCTAATACGGTTTGTATACAATTCCACTTGGCCCAACATGGCCCAATCTGACTTTTGCACAGCGTATGGCCCACCGCCGCACACACGTGACTAACCACCTCCATGTGCATGTTCTCTAGCCTAAGCGTCCCGCATGATATCCTCGACCACCAAGACCTCGGTTCCTCCTGAACCTAGTCCCGAACCTCGCCTCCATGAACCTAGTTCGGTCCGTCATCGACCACGTTAAGCCTCGAGCAACACACGCACACCTAATAAACAAACAACGATCCGAGCACAAGTCCACGACTTGACTCAAAGTCAATCCATGCAACCACTCACATGAGTGCATTGCATCAAACAAAATCATCAATCAATCATAATTATGCTCAATGGTCCGGTGCTACTGCCCCTAGGCCGGTAGCACTAGAAAAAGCAACCAACACTCAAATTGCTTCAATTTGAAGATACAATTCAAATCAAACTCAATTTCAAATCAATCCAATCTCAAATCTTGTCAATTACTCATCACACACAAGGATAGACCTCCACATGGTCTTTCAATCTCCCCCTTGATGAGTATATTGACAAACACATGAAAAGGCATGAGTATTGAGTTTGAAGAAAGAGAAGAAAGCAATTTGAATGCAAAGTCAAACTTGATCAAAGAAATAGAAATGAAGAACATGACCAAATTGGCAGCTTATGATCTATGAACGATAGCAAAGATTAACAAAGATCATAAGAAAGAAGAATCAAGTGCAAAATGATGCCTTTTCTATGATTTCTCCCCCTTTTGGCAATATAGGCATCAAGGTGACATTTTCTTTTCTCTCCCTTTTTTTGTTGTTTTTATGCAAGTAATGCAGCCTAAGGGAGCTTTGAAGATTATCCATGTGATCAACAAGACAAGTTATGACACCAAGCTAAGTTATGGCAAAAAATAGACTAAGCTAAGGCATGTCCAAGTGCAAATAATCATTTTGCTAGCAAGATTTAATTAAAACCATGTCATTTTTAGCATGAATGAACATGAGCAACACTTGTCATTAGTTTCAAAACTAGAAGCAAAGCCATTCAAAGGATCAAATAGAAAACCTAGAGTTCAACCTACTCAACACTTTGGGGAATCTAGAAGTGCACACAAGGTCCTTGAGCTTTTTTTTTATTGTATGCAAATTTATCTTTGAATCTTTGAAAGACATAGCGGGTGCAAATGTTTGACATTATTTGCATTCTTTACCCACATATATTTTTTTTTGCATTTTTAAAGCAATTGACTCAAGCCATAATCGATCATCTCAAGAGGGACTCTTAAGAGAATGATCTTGGTCATACACAACACATTCCAAATTCATCTCAAGTGCAATGAGAAGCCGTCTTGTGAATGTGAGGTGTTGAGTCTAATCTTGCAAAAGAGTCAATTTTGCTTCACTTTCATTTTAGCATTTTCATGTTAAGCTAGTGAAGGACTCAAGTATGGATCAAACAAGATTCACCCAAGTTGCTATAGGGACTCTAAAGAATTCCAAAATTTCACAAATCATGGCAAATACACCTAGAGAAGAAACTTAGCAAGTAAATGCAACATGTTTTATCAAGTTTTTCTTTTAACGCTTATTTTTCAATTTTTGTAAGCTTAGCAAGATAAATGAACTTGGACATATCTAAGCAAGTAATTTTCTTCATAACATAGCATGGTGTATAAAATGAAACATGGATTATGTGCATAATAGACAAAGCTCAAAAAATGAAAAATCAAGTCTATATGCAATGCATGAGACAAATTTTTAAACTCCCCCTCAACATGTGATTTTATTTTAAGCACAAATCTGGTTCAAATTGAGTTATTAGCAAGATTAAGCTCAAGAAAGATCGAAAAGAACTCAATTAAAGCCAGAAACACAAAATGGAGAGAAGAAGTCAAGAAACTGCGAACTGGGTGGCTATAGAGTATAGAAAAGATGGTAGAGAACACTATGGCTCAGACTCGCTCTCATCTTCCCCAATGACTAACATAGGAAAGCTGCCTCTAGATCCCAAACTAAGGAGTGCACACAGACCCTGTCTACCCAGGGGGCCCAACACCTGCTAGACTTATAAGACTGTGAGGGAACTCAACCTAGAGAGAAGAGAGAACAGCTAATTAAGCATGATAGCAACCTAAAACACAAGATGAGAGGTCCATGCAAAGCATGCCAGAAGTCTAAGTGATATGAACTCATAACTCTAAGGAATAATACCCATAAGCACCCAGAGCAATACAAAAGGAAAAACTGAAAGAAAATATAATACATAATATACAGATCAGCTCCCCCTCACAGAAGGCCGTAAGGGCACACAACTCCAAGCTCACTCCTCAAGGCAACAAACCTAGAGCTATCCAAAGGCTTGGTAAAGATATCGCCAATTGGTGGACACTCTCCTGGCTCAAGCACTATGTCTCCTTTCTCCACATGGTCTCTAAGGAAGTGATATCTAATATCAATGTGCTTGGTCCGGGAGTGCTGCACTGGGTTATTGGCAATGCAAATAGCAAAAATGTTATCACCGAAAAGTGGAACACTCTCTATCTCAAACCCAAAGTCCCGCAAGGTCGATCTCATCCAGAGCACCTGGCTACAGCAACTGGCTGCAGCAACATACTCGGCCTCAGCAGTGGACTGTGCGACTCCGGACTGCTTCTTAGATGACCAAGAAACAAGAGAAGTGCCAATGAATTGGCAAGTGCCAGAAGTGCTCTTCCTATCTATCCTACAGCCAGCAAAGTCAGCATCGGAAAAGGCTCTAAGGGATAGACAAGAGGAAGAAGAGTACCAAATACCATAATCAATGGTAGCTCGAAGGTACCTGAAGATGCGCTTCACCGCTTGGCGATGAGAGACGCGAGGAGAAGCTCGAAGCAAGCACACATACACACAAAGAAGTGTATGTCCGCCACGAGGCAAAGAAGATACAAGAGAGAGCCAATCATGCTCCGAAACTCCTTTTGATCCTAAAGAAGCATCCCCAAAAGTGATCAACTCATCACCGGGGGCTCGGACTAGGGAAGAAAACCAACGAGAGTCTCCGGTCATATGGCGAGAACAACCGGAGTCAACAATCCAAACATCTCCCTTCCCATCCGATTTAACCCGATCAAGTCAAAGAGAGAGAGAAGACTTAGGGATAAAGTGAGGACACGGGAACCCAATCTTCAATCACACGACGTCTCAAAGTACCAACCACAGAGGAAGAAGATCGATTCTAGTGTCTCTCGACGCCGACTCTCACAAGATCGGAAGAAGCAACTCTAGTAGAAGATGTAGGAGCTGACCTTGGTTTGGCCACCAGTGGTGCAAGGTCGGACCATCCCAACGAGGCTGCCCAAATCTCCTACCCGAAAACACCACACGCCGCTGATATCTACCTCGATGGGAAAAATGAGGAATATCAAGAGGACGGTGGAAAGACTGACCACGAGTAACTCCAGGACTAAAACTCGATGAACAAAGATGAAAACCGAGTCTGGACGCCGCCCAAAAAAAGTGACGCTCGATCGTCTAGTAGCGAGCAGGCGCCTTAGGAGCACTCAGAGTCTGGGGATGACCCTGAATACCCCTAAGAGCAGCAACACGCTCACGCCGAGTGATCTTGGCGCACCTGAAGCAGAAATCTACTAGGTGACCATCCTTCTTACAAAAGGTGCATGTGTACTTTGCCTTGTTAGAGGCGTATAACAAGAGAAGCATCCTTCGGTCAAGTCCCGTGGACCACACCAAAGAGACCTAAACACAGTGGTGCTCAACCCGGAGCAACCACTATCTCTCCACTCTTGGAACTACGCACAATGGTAGGAGGATGAGTCCTAAGCGTGCTCCAAGTAATCAAATCCTAGACCTTGATTGAATCTCGCTAATCTTGGACCGGTCTAGAATGAGATTGAGCTTCTTCTTGCCTCCAACAAATTTCTCAAGAGTGCTCATAAGATACGACACTCTCGGAAAAGTGAAGCGCAAGAAGAACAGGGTGAGAGGAAGAAGAAGAACCGAAAGAGAAGAAGAGATACCAAAGACGTCTATTTTTCTCCCTTAGCATGGTCAGCCTCAAGCTTGAGGACTCACAAGAAACATACGATGCTTCTCTAATCCTATGGACTTGTTCTTCTAATTTCTTCCTAAACTCTCGTGGACCTTATCCACATCATCATTAAGCCCAACACACAACAAGCAACCAGCTTTGTGATTTAACTAGTAAATCCTTAGCAAGTTGATCACACTTGACATTCAAAGCATCATTGTCAAGTTTTAGTTGCTTACAGCCCTCACATGAGCTGACTGGGTCCTTAGAAGCATGCAATTCAAGTTCATCATTTCTAGCAGAAATCTTCCTAAGGTGACAACCCATGGCATCAATTTCAGCAAGTAGCTTAGGGCAATTATTACAGGAAGCATTTGTGTGAGCATGCGAAAAACTAGCATCAACAGGAATATCAATAACAACAGGACTAGCATTCTTTGACTTCAGATTCTCAAGATCAACAAGCACACTATCATGCAAAGTCCTTAGGTTCTCCAGCTCCACAAGCAAAGCATCACAGAGTGTACAGCTGTTAGAGTCTCGGGAGGAACATGATTTAAGTGAAGCTAACTCCCGAGACAAACGGTCTACCTCCTTCTCTAACTCAGAACACCTCGACCTAGCCTTAGCATGAAACTTGCCTAATTTACAAAAGGCATCATTTAACTCGTCGTAGGTGGGTACCTCATCCGTGTCGATGTACAGCTCAGACTCGCTCACTTCAATGGTGCCTGCCATGAAGCACATGCCGGAGAAGTCGTCGTCGCCTTTCTTCTCTTGCGGAACATCCTCGCCTTCGTCGCTCCATGGCGGTGAGGACGCGGTGGAACAACTTCTTGTTCTTGGAGAAGTTGCGGTACTTCTTCTCATGCGCCGGTTCACGAGCTGGAGGCTTCTTGTTGCGGTTCTTGTCGGTGTAGTCGTTCTTGCCCAAACCGCTGACGTCGTTCTTGCCCTCCTCCAGCTTGGGGCAGTTTGCTCGAATGTGGTTGGGGCCACCACACTCGAAGCAGGTGATCATGCCACCTCTCTTCCTCTCTCTCATTCTTTTGTAAATATTGGAAAATTTTTGAGCGACAAGAGCAAGCTCATTTTCTGGAAATTGTTCCAGAATTTCATCGCTTACGTCGCAAAGAGCGAGAGAGAAAACGAGAAGCAAAGTCAAGAGAAAATCCAAAAGAGGACCCAATGGGATCGGTGACCAAAGCCATCGACTGAGATTTCGTCTTCCGGGAGACGACATCAATCTCATGAGTCTTGAGGCGGGAATAAAGCCCGTCAAGAGTCAGAGTCGACAAATCAGTGGTGTCCTTGATGGTGGTCACCTTCATCTCCCAAACCCGAAGGTCGAGTGCGGTCAAGAAATGCCGAGCATTGTCCGAGTCAGTGTATATACAACCGACTGCTCGGAGGTCACTCAAAATCTTGGTAAACCGACCAAAGCACTCATCGAGACTCTCACCAGCGTGTTGTTCAAATTTGTTGTACTCGCGCTTGAACTGGTCCTGCCTCACGGTCTTGATTTGAGTAGTGCCCTCATGGTAAGCATTGAGGGTTACCCAAATCTCGTGGGTGGAGCGAAGGTGAGAAATTCAATCATACTCATCAATTTGAGTCCTCAGTATGAGAATGTTCCTCGCCTTAGCATTTGCCTCAACGTCACCATATTGCCGTAGTGGCGTTCTCATCGCGAGAACCTCATATGGGAGCTTCACCTTCGCCATATCAGAAGCCACAGGCGTTGATGTATGACTCCATCCGGATTTCAAAAAGAAAAATCAACACCACAAAAAATTGGAGGCTTGGTGGAATACTTGTGCATGTCGCCATGGCTCTCGAGACCGTCAAGATCTATGGAAGAGCAAAACCGGCTCTGATACCACTTGTAGGATCGGATGGAGACAATCAGAGGGGGGGTGAATGATTGAGCGGAAGATAAAATCAAAATTTGCTTGATTCACAAAACCCCCTAAATTAATTATGAAATATTGCTCTCGGATTCGACAAAAACAGATTAACAGATGTTCACTAAAATCATAATTCCCAAAGATCCAACCGTTAGATCGATATGACATTTTAACTGTAGAAACTAGACTCAATTTGTAAGCTAACCCAATAAAAATTAGCTCGATCGGATCTACGGATCTAAAGTTATTTTCTTCGCAATTTTACTGAATCAGATGCCAGACCAAATAAAAACAGACTGATACACGTTCACCAAAATAATAATTACTGAAGATCCCACCGTTAGATTGATGTAAAATTTTAACTGTAGCAAATAGATTCAATTTCAAAATTAACACAACAAGAATCAATCTGATTGGATATACGGATCTAAAAATATTACCTTCGCAATTCTGACTGAAACACTAATGATGGGAATTGATCTTACCGCGACGAACAAAATTCTAAAAACGAAAATAATCAGGATTTATGAAGAGTTAACTAACCAAACTTAGAGATCCGGATCGTGGAGTTGGAGCGATGATGCAGATCGACTTGCGCTCAAAAATGGCCAAAACCGGACCTCACGCATGCATAGCGTCGGGACAAACTCAAAAAGCTCGTTCCTTCAATCTTTGTAATTAGCAAGTCACCGTAACTTTTGTAGTCGTCGATGATTCGCATGCATGCACTTCAACTAGTGCTCGCTTCATCACGGGGACTTTTATCGATGCATGCAAGCGATCTTCAAGTCGTTCATGCAAGGGAGCGATCTGATCTTCTATTCGCCGTTTTCTAGCCGCTCCTTCCACCGCCGTGCAGCTCAACTCTAGAGACGAGCTTGCTTCAAATGCGTCGCTAGTTTCAGATGCTATCGTGATGCACAAGAATGCTTGAACTATCAAAGATAGATCTGCATGCATGCACAAGCAACACAACTTGCACGCTCGCGAGATAGCAACACAAGCGCCAAGGCAAAAGAGCTATCTTCTAGTCGCTTGGAATTTTGCATGCAGTCGCCGGACCCTTTCCTTGCACGCATGCAGCCACAACGTCCAGATCAATGCAAACTTCTAGTCGTCAAGGAAACTCATGCCTGGAAACCCTTTTTCCTCATGCATGCGCGACCAGCCGTCGGGAACAGGACATCAGGAAATCCTCCGGCCGCAAGCCAACGATGAGCTTCTTGACCGACCACGCAAGACAAAAAAACAATAGTCGCATAAAACGCGGCGGTGTCCAAATTACCAAAAAAAAACTCTTTTTTTTTATTTCTTTTGTCTAACAGTACTCCAACAACAAAGAGTACAAACCCTAATTTCTTTGCTCACATAACCAGGAGACACCTCCCCCTATTTATACTGAGCAACCATAAAGAATTCGTATACAACTCCACTTGGCCCCAACATGGCCCAATACAGTTTGTATACAATTCCACTTGGCCCAACATGGCCCAATACAGCTTTTGCACGCGTATGGCCCACCTGCCGCACACACGTGACTAACCAGCCTCCATGTGCATGTTCTCTAGCCCGAACGTCTCGCATGACATCCTCGACCACCAAGACCTCGGTTCCTCCCTGAACCTAGTCCCGAACCTCAGTTCCTCCATGAACCTAGTTCCGGTCCCGTCATCGACCACATTAAGCCCTCGAGCAACACTCGCATACGAATAAACAAACAACGCATCCGAGCACAAGTCCACGACTTGACTCAAAGTCAATCCATGCAACCACTCACATGAGTGCATTGCATCAAACAAAATCATCAATCAATCATAATTATGCTCAATGGTCCGGTGCTACTGCCCCTAGGCCGGTAGCACTAGGAAAAGCAACCAACACTTAAATTGCTTCAATTTGAAGATACAATTCAAATCAAACTCAATTTCAAATCAATCCAATCTCAAATCTTGTCAATTACTCATCACACACAAGGATAGACATCCACATGGTCTTTCAAAAGTAAGAAGTGTCATAGTAGATATATGCAGCCTACTCCCTTCTCTCTTATGATCATGGCCCACACGTCATTGACTAAGGTAAAATACATGTGTGCAGTTTGGAAAATGATTGTTATGATTTTGTTACTCCCTCTTTATGCAAGATGAATGTCATAACACTTGTATGATTATAATTAAATGAGGATTTAACTGACATCATGGAAGACATTAGCAGGTCAAACCTCACTCACCGGATTGATGAAAATTGGGCTGTTACAAAATCCATTCAAATTTCTTCCGAAAAACTGATTTTGTGCTCTTAAGTGAATGCTTCTTGAAAATCACATTTTTGGAAGTTTAGACTTGAGTTCTTACTTGCTATGACATGTGGGATGCTATCCAAGATTATCTTGATCATCAAAACCTCAAGAGTAATTCTTAGATCAAGTTCTTAAATTTTTCACAAACTTGGTGTGTTCTTCTGTCAAAGTGATAAAGGTTAGAACTTTGATGTCAATCCTTGTGATTGAAGGTTGGAACAAATTCATGACATCCTTAGGATCACATCTACCAAGTTTGGTGAGTTTTTGTCTAGCTAATCAAAAGATTCCTCAAATTTTGCTTTTGACTCGTGCTATTTTTTAGTCTGTTCTTTAGCTGTTCTTGAGCCCGGTGCTACCACCCCACTAGCGGTGCTACCAGCCTTAGGTGCTACTAACCACCCAATGGTAGCACCGGCCATATAGGACAGCTACCTTATTTTATTTGCCTCCTTTTTGAGTATTTACCTTGAGGGCTTGTTTAGATTATTTTGTGTGTTGGAAATCTTATTTTGTGATCATTCACCCCCTCTGATCACCATCTCAATCCATCAATTGGTATCAGAGCCCGGTTTTGCTCTTCCATAGATCATGATAGGTCTCGAGAGCCATGGCGATGGACAAATATTCCACCAAGCCTCCCATCTTTTCCGGAGTTGATTTTTCATTTTGGAAGTCTCGAATGGAGTCATACATCACTGCCCAAGGCTTCCTGATATGGCAGAAGGTGAAGCTTTCGTATGAGGTTCCTGCCGATGAGCACGTAATGGCCGGCATTATGGCTGACGTTGAGGCAAATGCTAAGGTAAGAACATCCTCATACAAGGCTTTAGCCGTAGTGAGTATGATAGGATTTCTCACCTGCGATCTACTCAACAGATTTGGGTGGCTCTCGATGTTTACCATTAGGGCACTCTACCCAAATCAAGACGGTGAAGCAGGATCAGTGAAGTGTGAATAAAACAAATTTGAACAACGCGCTGGTGAGAGTCTTGATGAGTGTTTTGGTCATTTTATGAAGATTTTGAGCAACGTCTAAGCAGTCAATTGCACATACCCTAACTCGGATAATGCTCAATATTTCTTGACCACACTCGATTGTCGACTTTGGGAAATGAAAGTGACCACCATCAAGGACACTATCGACTTGTCAACTGTAAATCTTGATAGGCTCTATTCCTAACTTAAGACTCATGAGATCGATGTCATCTCTCGCAAGACAAAATCTCAATCGATGGCTTTGGTCACTGATCCCATTGGATCTTCTTTTGATCTTTCTGCTAGGTTCTCCCTCTTCGCCCTTTGTGAGCTAAGCGATGACCAACTGAAAAATTTCTAGAAATTGAGCTTACTCTTTTGGCTCATAAATTCTCTCATGCATACAAGAGGGTGAGAGAGGAAGAGAGGTGGCATGATCACCTGCTTTGAGTGTGGTGGCCCCAACCACATTTGAGCGAATTGTTCCAAGCTAGAGAAGGGTAAGAACAACTCTAGCAGTTCGGGAAAGATTGACTACATTGATAAGAACCGCAACAACAAGCCCCAGTTCGTGAGTCGGTGTGTGAGAAGAAGTACCGCAATTTCTCAAAAAATAAGAAGCTCTTCCACAGTGTCCACGCCGCCCATGATGACTTTAGCCTCTCTAACATGGAGACATGGAGCGATGAAGGTGAGGACGATCTGCAAGAGAAGAAAGTCGGTGACAACTTCTCTGACATGTGCTTCACGGCAGACGCCAATGGCATCAACAACTCTGAGCTCTACAGCGACTAGGATGAGATACCCTCCTATGACTAGCTCAATGAAGTTTTCTGCAAATTAGGGAAATTTCATGCTAGATCTAGAGCTAGGTGTACGGAGCTTGAGAAGAAAGTAGATACTTTGACTCAAGAGTTAGCTTCTTTTATATCTCTCTCCCGAGTCACTAATGACTGTTCCTTGTGTGATGCCCTGTTTGTGTAGTTAGAGAACCTAAGGACTATACGTGATAGTGTGTTGTCTGAGCTAGATAGTCTTAGGTTGAAGAATACTAGCAATGAATCTATTGATGCTATGTCTTCAGATGCTAGTTTTCTTCTGCTAATGTTAATTCTGATCCTAGTTCTTCTGCTAATGCTAATTCTGATCTTGTGAGAGTTGAGTGACAGAGAGACACTAGAGTCCAGTCTTCTTCTTCTTCTGTGGCTAGTACTTTGAGGCGTCGTGTGGTTCAGCATTGGGTTCCCAGATCTTCACTTTATCTGAGTACTGAGTCATCTCTCTCTCTCTTGTGTCTTGATTAGGTTCGTCAGATTGGTAAGGAAGAGGTTTGGATTTTTGACTCCAGTTGTTCTCGCCATATGACCGGAGACTCTCGTTGATTCTCTTCCCTAGTCCGAGCCCCTAGTGATGAGGTGATCACTTTTGGGGACGCTTCAACAGGAAGGGTCATTGCTAAAGGTACCATTTGCATTAATGAAAATTTTATTCTTGAGAGCGTTGCCTTAGTGGGTAAGCTACAATATAATTTGCTTTCTATTTCTCAGCTTATCGATGACTCTTTCGAGGTAAGCTTTAAGAGCAGTGCTTGTAGAATCCTTGATTCATCAGGGAAGTTAGTTTGCGGGATTTCAAGATTTGGGAGTGTCTTTTGTACTGATTTTTCTGCATCTTCTGGAGACTCACTTCGCTGTTTGATTGCTTTTGAGGCCCGTGATCTCTCCTTCTGGCATAAGAGACTTGGTCACATTGGCTTTGATCATTTGACTAGAGTTAGCAATCACAATCTCATTCGTGGTCTGCCCAAACTCAAGATAGTCAAAGGCTTAGTTTGCTCATCTTGCCGACATGGTAAGATGGTTACTGCTTCTCATCCTCCGGTCACCGTAGTGATGACTAATGCACCAAGACAGCTTTTACATATGGACACTATTGGTCCAGCTAGAATGCAGTCAGTAGGAGTGGTATGTTTTTGTCATTGTTGATGATTTTTTTGAGATATTCTTGATTATTTTTCATGGCCTTGAAGGATGAGAATTTTTCTCACTTCAGGGGTTTTATCAGTATGTTGTCTATTAAGCTCCTAGGTGCCTTATGAGCTATACGTAGTGATAATGGCATGGAGTTCAAGAATTCCTACTTTGAGAGTTTTTTTAGAGTCTAGTTTAGAGCATCAGTCCTCCTCTCCATATGCCCCTCAGCAAAATAGTGTAGTGGAAAGGAAGAATGGGACTTTGGTTGAGATGGCTAGGATGATACTAGACGAGTATAGCACTCCTAGGAAGTTTTTGGCTGAGGCTATAGCTATAACTTGCTATGTTTCTAATCGTGTTTTCTTGAGAGCAGATTTGCCCCCATGGCTAGACTAGAGGCTATCTAGATCCTGCTTGCATTTTTGACATCCAAGAGTTTCAAGCTTTTTCAAATGGATGAGAGTGCATTCGTCAATGACTATATTGAGGAAAAGGTTTATGTCAAGAAACCTCTAGGATTTGAGAACCTCAAATACCCGAACCATGTCTTCAAGCTTTCCAAAGCTTTGTATGGACTTAAGCAGGCCCCTAGAGCATGGTATGAGTGGCTTAAGTCCTATCTTCTCAGTCATGGTTTCAAAATGGTTATAATAGATAAGACTCTGTTCATTAGACACCAGGATTCTCATTTCCTTCTCGTCTAGATTTACATGAACAATATCATCTTTGGTGGCTCTTCACATTCTCTTGTGTCTCAGTTTTCAAAAGTGATGAGCACAGTGTTTAAGATGAGTATGATGGGCGAGTTGAGCTACTTGCTCGGCTTCCAAATCAAGCAGACTCGGGAGAGTACTTTGCTGCACCAAGGTAAGTACACTCGAGACCTTCTGAAGCGGTTTGATATGTCTGATGAGAAACCTTTGATAACTCCTATGGTCACCACTACTGTCCTCGAGCCTGACAAGGATGGTGAGCCTACTAATCAGAAGGAGTTTCGGAGCATGATTGGCTTTCTCTTGTACCTCACTTCCTCGATGCCAGACATACACTTCGCTATGTGCATATGCGCTCAATTTTAGGCTTCTCCTCTCATCTCTCATCGCTTGGCAGTGAAGCACATTTTTAAGTACCTTCGAGCAACCAATGTGCCGGTGTACTATACACCGGTACCCTCTTCGCCGCACAAAGCGTCGTGGCCTACGTGGCGGTTTGATAAAGTGTGGGTGTTTACACCCGCCTACTGAAACGTCGATCCACGTGGCGCGCGGCGGCAGTGGGCGACCACGCCGCTGTCGTCGGCCCAAAGTGGCGGCTTTGGCGGGCGGTTGGCGAGCATGCCGGCTCGCCGGGTGTCGGTCCACGTGGCGCGCGGCGAAGGTGGCGACCACGCCGCCGCCGCGTCCGCCCACGTGGCGGCTTGGCGGCGTTGGGCGAGCACGCCCGACTGCCGTGTCGGTCCACGTGCGCGTGGCGGCAGTGGCGACCACGCCGCCTACGCGGCGTCCAGCCCATGTGGCGGCGGGCGGCGGTTGGCGAAACGCCCGGCCGCCGTGTCGGTCCACGGGCGAAGCGCGGCAGGTGGGGCGACCACGCCGCTTTCGCCGGCGTCCGGCACGTGGCGGCTTTGGCGGCGGTTGAGAGCACACCGCCTGCCGGTATCGGTCCACGTGGCGCGGGCGGCGGTGGGGCGACCACGCCGCCGCCTTGCCGCCCACCCCACGTGGCATGCAAAGAGCACACCTTGTTTGCTCGCTGCCATGCAAAAGGCCGAAATGCGTGGCTTCATCCCGAAGTTTCCTTCACCGCTGCACGTGTCGAGAGCAGGCCCTCTTGTACCATGCATGTCGGTCCCAAGGAATTTCACTACAAGCCGTCCCTCGACACCTCTCACCTACCACAGAGAGGTCACATTCCTAAGAACTGAAATAAGGCATCGCCGGCATTAATTAGCGCCCGAAGGAACGGAGAGCGCATAAAGGTATAATAAATGCATGTAAGATAAACATGATGATATCCCTCCTCTATCTGACTCGTGTAAGCCCGTGCATATAAGGGCACTGGAGAGCATACGATAGGGGAGGGGAGAAAGAAGAGAGAAAAGAAGGTAGACTCAACAGAAGGGCGGGTCATCAACAAGCTCTGTAACCAAGCCCGAAATACTGAATCCAAATCAAGCAGGAAGTAAGGCTATTACTCTTCTTCATGGGGGCCTGAACCTGGGTAAAAAATCGGGTTTTCATCTGGATTTTAGTCTCTAGAGCTCGTTAGTGTGAGAGGTGCTGGGGTTTCCATCTGTTAGGGTTCGCCGGCTACCAAAGACACCCCCTACCGAACCAAACCCGGTCTGTAGACTTGGGACTGTCTGTGGAATACGGCAAGGGAACACGCCAGTTAGGGGTCGTGTAGTCGGTTCCTCCGATCATCTCTCCGACGAGTTTTGGTGTTTTTCTTTCAGCTCCGTGCATTTGAAGATGGTGGGTTCGCAACATCTGGAAGAGGAAGGGTCGGGCCACACTCATGGTGTGTCCGGCATTCTCGTCGATCACAAGAGAGTCTTACCCCCACCCCAGGTCTTGGATGTCTCCGATGGCGGCGGTGGGGCATCCGATCTTGGCGCCGGCTGCCATGGAAGCGCCACTCCGGCTCGAAATCTGTGTGCCGCCTGCTTCTCTTGGACCACCCTCGGTGGAGCTTGCAGAGACTCCCGGCCACTCTGTGGTCGCAGGATCTTCCGGCCTTGTGGGTGCGGCCCGGCCAGTGGGGCCCCACCAGTAGGCGTCGTGGTACTCCTCCCGCAGGCGGGCTAGGGGCTCGCAGGCTCCAACCGCCAGTGGCAAGGCGTCTGCTTTGGTGGGGACCGGGCCGGGAGGAGGCGCGTGGCGTCGGTCCCTGTTCGAAAGGAACCGTGGGGACCTAAGGAGTTATCTGATTTAAACCCGCCAAATAAACGGCGACCTTGGCCGTGTGCCGCGCCGCCCGCTCAGGGCGGGCGCGCAAGCAAGCGTCCTCGGCGGAAGTTCCTCCGATTCAGCGGAGAGTCCTATTTCTCGCTCTCCGAGCCGAGTTCCCGGTGGGCGCTCGGGTTTTGTCTATAGTGTTGAATATCGGTGTTCTCCGCGATACGCCTGTGGAGGGCCTCAAAAGTTTCGCCTGCATCTATATAAAATTCTGACGCACTACCAATCCCGAGGAGTTCTTGCAAATTTATACCACGGTGGTGCGAAAGCCGGCATGGTCCAGAAAAGTCATGGCTAATTATTTCCCAGCGGCCTTGACGGGCTCTGCCCGTTCTTGGTTGTTGAACCTCCCGCGAGGGTCAGTGCATTTGTGGGAAGAACTGTGTGGCCTCTTCGTTGCCAATTTCCAGGGCTCCTTCGCGCAGCCGGGCGTGGAGGGTGATTTGCATGCCTTGGAGCAGCATAAGGGGGAGTCGCTGCGCGATTTTATCCGGCGGTTCTGCCATTGCCGTAGCACGATTCCCCATATTTCGGAGCAATCGGTCGTTATCGCCTTCCGAAGAGGCGTTCGCGACCGCAAGATGAAGGAGAAGATGGCCACCCGCACTATTGGCACCACTTCTGAGTTGTTTTCCCTCGTGCATAAGTCTTGTGCGGCCGCAGAGAGAGGGCCAGGACTGTCCCTGTGGTGGCCGAGGCAAGGATGAAGCCGGACCTCAAAGGGTTCCGCCCGTCAAGCAAGAAGGCGCGAAGCGTGAGGCGAGAGACCCATGGTCTTGGCATGCCGAAGTGACCCACGATGGCTCCAGGTCGCCGGAGCGCGACCGTCGGGATCAACGCGGCGGTCGCCGTGATCAGCGGGATGATGATCGCCGTGATCGGTGTGGCGATCGCCGCGATCGGCGTGACAACCGTCGTGGTCGTGGGAACGATCGCCGCGGGCGGAGGGAAAGAGGGCTTTGGTGCCCAATTCATCGAACTGACACCCATGACACGGGCGGCTATCGGTCGTGGATCGGATGGTAGAGCGGCCGAATCAAGGAACGCCCTCGTGATGATGAGTGTCACTCGTGATGGTGATCGGTGAAGACCCCGCCTACCGCTTTCCAAAGAGGCGGATCATACCTGGCGTACATTTATGGTGGTTCGTCCGCCCTTCGCTCTATACCGCTGCAAGCGGTGAAGAGGGAAGTGCAGTGGGCCGAGCTTCGTGGTCGCGTCGGATGCTGAAATGGTCGGAGAGATGATCATCTTCATCGGTGACCACCACGATTATACTGACCGGACATCTCCGATCGTGGTGTCGCCTGATCTGGAATGTCCGTTGGGTCGGTGTTGGTGGGCGGAGGAGTTCTCTCAGTATCTTGTCCTCTACGGCATTTCTGGCTCTTCAAATCCCGCAGCAGGATCTCCATCCGTCGTTGCCTTTTTTCGGAATAGCCCCGGGGGTTAGTGCAATCCCGTGGCCAAAAAGGCTCCTGTCACTTTTGGGGAAAAGGATAATTATCGTCTTCGAAATGTGGACTTTGAAGTCACTGATTTTGATCTCCCCTACAATGCTTTGCTTGGCCGACCGGCGCTGGCCAAGTTCATGGCGGTGACCCATTATGCATATATGGTGGTGAAGATGCCGGGGCCTGCCGGTCCCATAACCATTCAAGTGGATCAGTCCGAAGCCCTGCGCTGTCATAAGTTTGCGCTTGATATGAGTGCTGTCACTTGTCCCGGGCGTGCTGGTGCCGCTGCCTGGGAGCCCTCAGTTCTGGACTCCGCGCCTCGCTCTCTGCGGTGAGGTTAAGGTGGTCGCCCTGAGTGAGGGCGAGTCCCGCAAAACCGTCAACATTGGCGCCAGCCTCAGCGCCAAATAGGAAGACGCGCTCGTCACCTTCCTCCGGTGTAATTCCGACGTGTTCGCCTAGCAACCGTCCGATATGACCGGGTCCCTGTGGAGGTGATCGAGCACCGCTTGGCAACGCTTCTCCCAAAGCGCGCCTTGCTCGCAAAAAGATTCGCGGCAAGCTCGGGCGGCGCAGGATGTTATTTAAGCGTGAGGTGGAGAAGTCATTGGCGCGAGAGATCATTAGGGAGGTCATTCACCCTGAATGGCTTGTCAATCCTGTGCTCGTCAAAAAGTCCAATGGGAAGTGGCGAATGTGTGTCGACTTCACCGACCTCAACAAAGCTTGCCCGAAGGATCCTTATCCCTTGCCGCGAGTCGACCTTATTGTTGACTCTACGGCAGGTTGTGAATTATTATGCTTTCTGGATGCGTACTCTGGATACCATCAAATTAGCATGGCGGTGGAGGATGAAGAAAAAACTGCTTTTGTAACCCCTATGGGTGTTTAATGTTATATTAGGATGCCTTTTGGTTTAAAGAATGCTGGGTCCACTTACCAGCGTGCTATGCACATTACTTTTTGTCCACAGATAGGACGTAACCTTGAAGTATATGTTGATGATCTGGTTGTGAAAATCAAAAAAGGTGAAGACTTGATCCAAGACTTAGAAGAAACCTTCGCCAATCTTCTAAGAATTGCTCGAAGTGAATCAGGAGAAGTGTGTGTTCGGGTTCCTCCGCAAAAGCTGTTGGGGTTCCTAGTGTCTAACCGGGTATTGAGGCCAATCCAGATAAAATAGCGGCGATTGAGCACATGAAGTCGCCAAAGACGACTCAAACAGTTCAATGTTTGGTCGCCTCCTGGCCTCCTTGGGCGATTCATTGCCGATTGGGAGAAAGGAGCCTACCCTATTCAAATTTGTTGAAGAAAAGTAATCATTTTGAGTGGACCGATGAGGCTCAAGGCCTTTGAAGATTTAAAGCGTACCTTACCTCTCCTCCAATCTTTGGTTTCCCCGCAAGGTGAACCGCCGCTTTGTATATTGGTCGCTACCCCGAGGTGGTCTTGTGTTGGTGGCGGAGAGGAAGGTGTCCAAGCTTGACTTATTATGTCAAGAAAGTGTTGCATGAAGCGGAAACTCGATATCCTCAAGCCCGAAAAATGTCAGATGGTTCGTGGCGTCTAGGAAGTTGCGGCATTATTTTCAAGGGCGGGAGGTTACTGTGGTTACGGCCTATCCATTGCGAGAAATCTTGTTCAACCGTGAAGCAGAAGGTCGCATTGCCAAATGGTCAGTTGAATTGGGAGAGTTCAATCTTAAGTTTGTCCCCCGCACTGCCGTCAAAAGTCAAAAGCTGGCGGAGTTCATTGCCGAGTGGACTCCCGCCACTCTTGAAGCGGAAGAAGCCCCCGCATCGCCTCCCTGGACCTTATTTTTTGATGGTTCGTTCAGATTGAAGGGCACGGGGGCTGGCGTTGTCTTAGTCTCCCGTGCGGTGACGTGCTCGATAGATGTTGTTGCTCTTGATTTTAAAGCTACTAATAACATTGCCGAGTATGAAGGCTCACTTTGGCGGTTATGACGCTCGCGCTAGGTATCCGCCGTCTTCAAGTCAAGGGTGATTCCCTTCTAGTCATCAATCAAGCGAGGAAGGAATATCAATGCCCTAACCCCACCATGGCGGCGTACTTGGCGGAGGTCAGGAAAATGGAGCGGCGCTTTGAAGGATTGGGATATACTCATATCCCCCGACGCGATAATCATCTTGCGGATGGGCTTTCGCAGCTTGCATCCTTGAAGGCTCCTGTCCCGGTCGGGGTCTTCGAAGAAAGACTATCGCGACCGTCCATTACAACCCATGATTCAGATGGGAATGATGGTGTCCTCACATCCTGACCCGATTCGGTGGGGGCGATGGTATGGTATCAAGGCCTCCGGCTTAAGCGAGGATGGCGTTCTTTGCAGCAGCCTCCGATTCGTGGAGGGAAGGCAAGTCGTTCTTTCAAATTTCTGTGTCCGGGAGGGAAGGCATGGTGTCTGCTAATCGCAGCGCCGAGGAAATGCTGCCCGACAAAGTACCCGGGCGAACACCGAGTGCTCGCCACACTTGGTGAGAAGACCAAAGGATGGATCCGATCCTAGCCTTCTCAAGGGACCAAGTGATCCCCGACGATGATGCGTCAGCTGAGAAAATAGCACGTAAGGCCAAATGCTATACTCTGGTGGATGGGGACTTATACCGCCGGAGTAGAAACGGAATTCTACTGAAGTGCATCACTCGGGAAGAGGGGAGCGCCCTGCTCTCTGATATCCATGGAGGCGTGTGCGGGAGCCATATGTCCGGCCGAATTCTGGTTGGCAAAGCGTTTCGCTAGGGATTTTATTGGCCTCGCCTCCAGATGCTTATGGCTGGTGAGGACATCTGAAGCTTGTCGAGTTCTTCACCGAGCAAGTCCACCGACCACCAAGCTCACGAAACCATCCCGCTCTCTTGGCCGTTGCGATGCAGGGGCTGGATATCTGAGTCCATTCTCGCTGGCCCACGGGGCTTCACCCACCTCTTCATCGCTATCGACAAATTTACCAAGTGGGTCGAAGCTGAAGCAATACGTGCCATCACGGCTTCCGCTGCTGTCAAATTTATGCATGGGATATTCACCCGCTTTGGAGTCGCTAACCGCATTATTACCGACAATGGAACTCAGTTCACCAGTGCGGCATTTCTGAAATTTTGTGATGAGATGGGCACCAAAGTATGCTTTGCTTCGGTTGCCCACCCTAAGAGCAATGGTCAAGCTGAGCGTGCCAATGCATTGGTATTGAAGGGCCTCAAGACAAGAGCGTTCGATCGACTCCACAAGCGGGGGGCACGGTGGATTGAAGAACTTCTGGCTGTGCTGTGGTCACTCCGTACCACACCCAGTCGGGCTACTGGCGAAACGCCTTTCTTTTTGGTGTATGGAGCGGAAGCTGTTCTCCCCTCCGAGCTGTCATTTGGCTCCCCGCGCGTCTCAGTTTTCAACGAGGAAGGCCATGAAGACATCCGGCAAGGAGATGTCAACCTCCTGGAAGAAGTTCGTGACCGAGCCGCCCTTCGTGCTGCCCGATACCAGCAAAGTCTCAGGCGATACCACGCCACCCGGGTTTCCGAGAGAACACTGACAGTGGGTGATCTGGTCTTCTGCGCAGGTTCGAGCACATCTTTGGGTTGTATAAAATTTGTCTCCCGGTGGGAGGGTCCTTTAAGGTGATCTCGAGATCTCGACCGGGGTGGTCCGGATAGCCATCAAGACGGCCGAGAATTGGCGAATTCCTACAATGTGGAGTTGTTATGAAAGTTTTATCCGTGAAAACTGTAAGTCCTCGATGGATTCGCTTTGGTCACCTCGGGATAGGCGTATTCTACGGTGATCGGCAATCATTGGTCGTCGATAATGTTATTATCTTAAAGATTTTAGCTTTGTCATTGTTCCTTTTCTTTGTGCACCCTACGGATGATGCTGTACATGGGGCTATTGGTTCTTAGGTTTTAGCCGTCCCTTGGGTTCAGAATTGTGCTTGGTATCTGTGGTTTCGGGTGAGAACGGCAACCGGGAGCAGACGGCATGATGTTTAAATGTGGTTCATACACCTCGGGTTGGCTCTCTAAGCACCGTGGTCGTTGCCACAAACACTGCTGGCCTAAATATCCTCCCAAGCGATTCATTGCTTAGCACTGCTGATGCCATGAAATTCAGTGTTTGGAAGGAACAGCAAGATCACGGAGGCCAAAGCGGTGAACCAATATCACCCCATGCTTGTGCTTTTGTTGTCATAATCAGATTGAATGTATTCCGCCCAGATTTATTTATCTTTACAATAACGCATGTGTGCATGAGTAAAACTTTAAAGCTTTGGCCCAATCCGAGAAGGAAAAGTTAAGATCGCAAGAAGGCTCCGTTGTCGCCCAACAGCTGGTGGGCTGGCCCCACTTTGCTTGAGTTGGGCGCCAGCTAATGCATAAGCCAGATAAGTATTTTAAGTAACACTCTTGCTTGTTTGCTTATGAAAATACTAAAATTAGTTAAATTATGCATGGTTATTATAGATGTTGCAAACTTGACGGCTCTGGGTGACAAGGAAAAGTCTTCAATGTGAGTGTTCAAGAAAGTCGGTGACCAGAGTGTAAGTTGGGCACGTGGCTCAAACACGGCTCGTACACCTCGAGTTGGCTCTTAGAAGCACCGCTGGTTGTCACTGCTGAGCGCTTGCTGCCCAAGACCACTCTGAGGACTTGCTACTTCTGCGCCACCTGGGTGCGATTCTAAGAGATCACAAGGATTTAAGTCTCGAAGAGGTTTCACCAATGATAACCACATAAAATCTTGATTTGAAAATCATTCTGTGCTCAAACACAGACTATTGCGCTTCAAAGCTGGCTTTGCCTAAGCCCTATGTAACTTATGCGCATAATGTTTACACTTGTGGCTAGTTGCATGCAGCCTTTGCAGGAATTCTGAGACATTACTTAGGCTCAAAAGCCTAATCGGTGCCTTAGCCGAAGTTCTGGATCGCCACCGACAATTCCAAAGATGCAATATCGGATAAGTGTGACGAACAAACATAAAGGTAAAAGCGAAGGTCCATTACAACTAAAGTTAATTGAAATGTTTTTATAGACAAAAAGGAAGTTGATCAACAAAAAGAAGTAAAAGCAAAAAAAGTGAGGTGGCGGCCTCGCCTCACTCATCGCCCACATCGATGTCGCTTCATCTTCTTCCTCCGCCAAAGGTGGCAACATCCATAACCGGTTGCTGTACTTGCAACTGCCGGCCAAGTATTCAGCGTCGTCACGACACGCCTACCGCCAAGGCGGCGTTCCCACAATGCCGGTCTCCATCGCCGCCATCGGGTCCAAGGAAGCATCGCGGTGGCCCAACAAGCCAAGACGAAGGTGGTGGTCATCATCAAGAACCTCTTGCCCTCCCCGGTGGCGTGGCGACGAGGCGGACGGCAATCCGGGCGCCTCCGCGGCCCGGTTGGTGGCGTGGGCGTCTTGCGGGCGGTGTCTTGGAAAGTGTCTCGGCACCACGCCCAAAGGTTCGAGCATCTTTGATGCATCGAAAGCTCTCTTGAGCATGGCGGCGAGATTACGCTGAGGCGGTCGGCCTCATACTCGAGAGGTCCTCTGCGCGCCTCGGCCCTTTCCGCCCATTCCGTTGCATGGCGACCGGCGATCGCGTGGTCCTTTCTCGCGCCACCATCAGATTCGACCTCTCCGCTCCCTTGCCACCATCGATGGCTCTGTCGGTTGCCTCGCCGTCCGGGCCCCATGCCCTGTGGCTGGCGAGGAGTCGCCAAGCAGCCTGTAAGTTCTTGAGCTTCGGTGAAAGAGCTCGGCGGAGCGTTCAGCGGGGGTGGCGATGGTCCGGGAGGCGAGTTGGCGAGGTACATTGGCGTCGAGGCCACCTGCCCCAGTTCCCGTGGTAGTGGCGGTTGGCGGCGTCTGGGTGAAGCCTCATTGCGGCGCAGTGGCGCTCGCTCCTGGGAGCATCTTGAGGGGCCGCCCTTGGCGTCGCCCTCAAGCTGAAGCTGGCTTTGGGGACCTCCAGCCCGCCTTGTTGAGTGGCGGCCGGGGTCCCCGCTGCGGAAGGTGGTGGCGTCGCGGAGGGCGAAATCGGCGCCACAGGAGGAGTCGGAGAAGGAGCCGGCGCCGTAGCACCGGGCGCCGTGGTTATTGAGGCGCTTTCTTGTGGTGGCGCCGCGCGAAGATGCCGAGGTAGCCGATGGCTGCCGCGTGACGGCAGGCGGTTGTGCTGTAATTGGGGCGGTTGGCGCTGCCGCCCCATGTGAAGTCACCGCCACCCTTGCACTGGTGGCGGCCGAGATTTCGCCTGGGCGGCGGGTCTTCTTCGCGTCCGGAACAAGTGGACGCTTGCCCGCCACCCGATCGGTGGGGCAAATACGCCCCGATCGCCGGTATGGCGCGGGCGGCACGGCGGCGAGGCCGGTGGAGTCCATCGCGTAACAACCTAACGATCTCAGCGCCGCAGACTCCAAGTCGGCGAGTGGGCGTCTTGATGAAGGGAAGTCCAATCGGCCGGAATCGGCAAGATGAGCCCGAAGAGCCACGTGGTGATCGCGGCCCATCCAAGTTTCAGCGCTACCGCCAAAGTTAGAAAAAACCGCTGTTGGTAGGGAGCAATATGGAAGGAGCATAAAGAAAAAAGATAAAGACTTACGGCCGAAAGGTGCGGTAATGTCATCGTCAGGTATTGCCATGTCACCGGGCGAATCGCGGCGAAGGGGCTAAGTCTTCGGATACAAAATCCCTAACAACCATTGCCCCGCTTAAACCGGCGCCCGCAAGTCGATAACGCGGGCCGCCATTGTTCGAATCTCCGCCGCCTCTTCGACGGGCGAAGTTCCAGCTTCTGATCGCTGGCCGGTCCGGCAGCGGGCACCCCCAAAACATCAATGCCGCTGTCGTCATTGACGTACAAATTATTCGAAGGCGCCAGTCCTCCAATTTGACCTGGCCGAAGGGAAGGTAGCGAAAGTGAGCGACATCCTGGCCCGAAGATTTAAAATGCAGCTCCCCGTAAGTTCACTTGTCGGAGGAGGCGCAAAGGAAAAAGTGGCGAAAGAGGGGGAGGTTTGGCATCACCCCCAAGAACATCTCATAGAGGTATGCGAAGATGGCGAGAAAAAGAATGGAGTTGGGGGTGAGATGAAGATGGTTGATTTCAGAGAAGTGAAGGACGATGAGGAAAAAATCGAGAAAGGCGGTACTAAGCCGCCATGATGCCCCCACACGTGATGATGATCTCGTCGGTGGGGCATCAGGTGTGGGGTCCCACCAAGAAGAAGAGAGGGCCTCCCAGACGATCGTGTGGAGTCTCCCTATTGTGTAGGAATCTCTGTTGGGAGGAGGAATGGAAGGTGAAGCAGAGGCGCCATGGAAGCAAAAAGTGACAAGAGGCAAGAAAAGCTTAGAGGAAGAAGACGGTTTGCAAAAGGTACTAAAAGCGTGAAGCCTACCGGTGGATGGATCTATATGTATCCCCACTCGCACCGACAGTTCACGAAAGGACAAGGTTGTGCGCCGTTTGGGTCCCAAGAAAATCGATGGATGCGGAAGGAATCGAGGCGGTCGATCTCGATGAGTGGTGGCCCCATCCAAGAATGCACCGCATTTAATGTAAAGATTTTGAAAGACTCGATGTGCGTTCTTGGGTGGGCCCGGCTCTTGTCGGCATACTATACACCGTTACTCCTTTCGCCGCACAAAGCGCGGCGTGGCCTCGTGGCGGTTGACAGGTGGGTGTTTACACCCCGCTCTGAATGTCACCACGTGGCGCGAGGCGGTGTGGGCGACTACGCTTGCTTCGCTTTGCCCGCCCGCGTGGCGGCTGGCGGCGGTTTACGTACGCGGCTCGCCCGGTGTCGGTCCACGGGCGCGCAGGCGAAAGTGGTGGCGACCACGCCGCTGCCGGCGTCCAGCCACGTGGCGGCTTTGCGGGCGGTTATTAGCACGCCCGACCACCGGTGTCGGTCCATGTGGCGCGCAGCGTAGCGTGTGGCGACCACGCCGCCGCGGCGTCCACCACGGGCGGCTGGCGGCGGTTAAGCGGCTGCGCCCGCCCGCCGGGTGTCGGTCCACGTGGCGCTACCGCGGCAGGTGGCGACCATGCCTACTCGCCGCTTGCGGCGCTTAGCCCACGTGGCATGCAAAGTGCACACCTTGTTTGCTCACCGCCATGCAAAAGGGTAGAATGCGGTGGCTTCATTCTCAAGTTTCTTCGCCGCCGTGCAGTGTCGAGATAGGCCCTCTTGTACCATGCATGTCGGCCCCATGAATTCTGCACAAGCCCGTCCCTCGACACCTCTCACCCACATCCTGCAGAGAGGTCACATTCCTAAGAACTGAGCGAAGGCATGCTACTGCATTAATTAGCTTAGAGGAACGGACAAACAAGATAAAGGTATAATAAATGCATGTAAGATAAACATGATGATATCCTCTCTATCCGACTCGTGTAAGCCCGTGCATATAAGGGCACCGAGAGCATCACGATAGGGGGAGAAAGAAGAGAGAAAAGAAGGTAGACTCAATGTATATGGTCATCAACAAGCTCTGTAGAATTCAAGCCCAAATCTGAATCCAAAATCAAGCAGGAAGTAAGGCTATTACCCTTCTTCATGGGGGCCTGAACCTGGGTAAAAATTGGGTGTTCATCTGGATTTTAGACTCTAGAGCTCGTTAGTGTGAGAGGTGATGGGGTTTCCATCTGTTAGGGTTCGTCGGCTACCAAAGACACCCCCCTACCGAACCAAACCCGGTCTGTAGACTTGGGCCTGTCAGGTGGAATACGCCGACACATTGATTATGGTATTTGGTACTCTTCCTCTTCTTGTCTGTCCCTTAGAGCCTTTTCCGATGCAGACTTTGCTAGTTGTAGGATAGATAGGAAGAACACTTCTAGCACTTGTCAATTCATTGGTACTTCTCTTGTCTCTTGGTCTTCTAGGAAGCAGTCTAGGTTTACACAGTCCACCGCTGAGGCCGAGTTTGTTGCTGCAGCTAGTTACTGTAGTCAGGTGCTCTAGATGAGATCGACCATGCTGGACTTTGGGTTAGCGATAGAGATTGTTACGCTTTTCTATGATAATACTTCTTCTATCTGTATTGCTAAGAACCCAGTGCAGCACTCCAAGACCAAGCACATTGATGTTAGATAACACTTCCTTAGAGACCATGTGTGTGGGGAACCGTCCCCGGGACTCCACTAATTCACCCAAATGCACGGTACATCTCAAGTGAATCAAGGGAACCTCATGCGTTCATTATACCCGTGTTGGTCCTGTGATAGTTCGCCAACACGCATTCTCATCCAACAAAGTTGACATCACAACACATACATAAATATCGGAAGCATAAATATCATTACATTACAAAAGTAGGACTGCTGTCCTCAACGATATATTTAGAGTTATTACATCAAGTAGCAGCGGAAATTATAAGATAAACGACAAAAGGGCCAGCATGGCATGCCTCCAAACCCTCAGGCAACCAACTGGGGCAAGAACGGCGACTAAACGTTAGAATTGTCGAAATCTGCCCGGTAAAAGTCCTCGGGCAGTGCCTCCTCCTCACCTGCAGCAAGTGGACAATCCGATTGAGTACAAAGAGTGTACTCGCACAATAATATACATTGCATGTTGATTTCTAGCTACATGTGGTTGCAACATCAAAGGGAGGCAATATGGCAATTTCAGCATAAAGCAATATTTGGGATAAATCGTAAACATGTATAGATCGAAAAGAATTTGCATTTGGTAAACATTTGCAAAATCTAATACATAATATAACATCATCATAATCACATTTGCATCATGCCTTCAAGCATTCTCCGAACCATGAGTTCCATCGCTCATGTTCGACTACACACACAAGTACTCCAATACTTGTGTCTCTTTTCCCCACTCCCATCCCTTTCCTACCAAGTCCTTAATACTCGCCCAGTGACTAATAGTTCAAGTGATCGTCCCAACCATGGACGCGCTATTCAATAGTTTAAACTCGCAGAGGTACGACTTTACCCACACGACACGTCACACACTCGTGAAGCCAAGCTATTAACACATTTCCTTTGATGTGTCGGCCGAGGTGAACGTGACAAACCATTTTCCAAGTATGCATGGTAGTGTATCTAAACCACGGGATGATCGTGACCCTCGATCCCGCTGCTCCCAAAGCGGTGTGTGTGGATCAAGGAGTACACCCGTTGTTGGACATCCCTAACTCAACAAAGTTCGAGGGACTCGAGGACATTCCTTGGTGCTCCACTAAGCCCAAGGAATTCGGCGGCTCATTCCTTGACGCTCCACTAAGCTCAAGGAATCCCGAAAGTGCACATGGTTTACATACCCTAGTCATACACAAGTACTTGGTTACGCCGTCCCATAAACGGCGGTGGTTCGCACGATAGTTACTCAAAAAGACGCCCCTGTGATTTAATCCTTAGGGTCCTTAACCAATATCTCTAGTCATTAACCAACAATTGAAATCAACATCATCATAATAATTCTCAATCATTGCGACCGATGGAGTAAGTCCATCTATCTCGGTTTCTAACGGTGTTCTAAGCATGGCTAAGCAATTCGCACGAACCCATATACGATAATAATTAACCAACCACCTAGGGCGACAATGGAACATGGAAAGAACACGATACGGGAATGACGTCACAATGTGGTAATAGCTACGAATTTCTACCCAAACATAATTGTAATTGGAAGTAAGCATGCAATTGATAAAATACTTCCAAAACATAAATTTCAATTAGTAGGAGCAATCATGGTCAAGGAGTAAAATAGTGCCTTGCTGCTCGTTCTGACTTCGGCGTGAGTCGCATTTCCGGGAGTGCCTTCCGAAGCGTCAACACCTAACGAGAAGCCCCAAGTCCATAAACACCAAATCAAGAATCCAAAGATGCATATGATTAAAAGATGTATGAAATGCTCATGATGCACAATACTTGATTATAATATGAAAATACCAATTTAGTCTTGCGAAATTTGGACTTGGTTGTCAAAATTTCATGTTTTAGAGGCATTTTATTGAATTATGTCCGGAGTATCCGGACATTTAACCCCGGAGTGTCCGGGCTGACCCCCTCGGTGTGACGAGTTCTGGCATATCCGGACTATCCGGATTTAATCCCCGGACTATCCGGATTAAATCCCCGGAGTATCCGGATTAAATCCCCGGAGTGTCCGGGCTGACCCTCTCGGTCTGCCGTGTTCTAGCATATCCGGACTATCCGGATTAAATCCCCGGACTATTCGGATTAAATCCCCGGAGTATCCGGATTAAATACTCAGACTATCCGGATTGAGAGGTCTGTTTCAAAATGGCTATTTTTGCTATTGGTTTCTAAACTTCATAGCAATGCACTAGGACTTCAAAAGGGTGTACTAGGTGGATCTTACCACTATGGGGTTACTTTTGCACGGTGATGGTTGGTTTCAAGAGGAATGACAAGAATGTCACAATGCCGACTTTCACGGTTCGTCTCCTCCTAGCTCGTGTAGACGACAATGACTTCACTTGCTTGCGCTTGCAGCAACAACTAGCCCTCCTCCTCAAGCTTCCGTGTGACATGCATGCCCCGATTCACGTTTTGAGGATGGATTCCATGGAAAGACAAGAAATGAGTCCCAAGAGCAAAAATTTCAGAACAATGGAGGAAAAGAAATCGATTGCCACTTACCCAAAACTTGGTTCCTCAAGAATCCATTTGGATGGATTTGAAGCTCTTGATCTTGGCTACAAGATGGTATAACATGCACAAGCTCAAACTCAAGATTTGAGGGGATTTTGTGGGGGAGAGTGGCAAGGGTTGGAGAAGAACACACTTGCTGTATTTTCTGGTTTGAACTGAGCAAATGAGCAGGAAAAGGGAGGAGAAACCAAGGTTTAGGCCTTATATAGGCTGCCCACTCATGCCTTACATGTGGGGCTAGGTCCCACATGTCATAGGGTAAGTAAAAGGGTGGGTATGGGTGGTTTGAGTGAGAAAAGTCATGGAGAAGATGTGCAGCCCACAAGTTCCAATGCAAAGTAGGTCCCATGTGTCATAGACTAGGGGTAGGGGTGAATAGAGTAAGAATTGGTATGCTAGGCTTCATTTTAGCAATGGCTTCATCTTTGAGTTGAGCAACTCTTATATGAGTTCTGAGAGTTGTTTGCAATTCAAGAGCAGCAAAATAGCCTTCCTCAACTAAACTCAAATTGAGTTTTTGGAATTCCTTTTGCGGTTTAGTTTGGTCAGAGATGAAAAGACAATGGAGCTTTCGGCTGAGAGCATCGGCTACAACATTAGCCTTACCAGGATGGTAATGAATGCCAAGATTATAGTCCTTGATTAACTCTAACTATCTCCTTTGCCTAAGATTTAAATCTGACTGGGTGAAGAAATTTTTCAGACTCTTATGATCTGTATAAATTTCACATCGATTGCCAATCAAATATTGTCTCCAAATCTTCAGAGTGTGAACAATGGCAGTGTTCCAAATTATGAGTAGGATAGTTTTGGTCATATCCTTCTTACATCAATACACATCCAAGGCCATGTCGTGATGCATCGCAATATACCTCAAAGCTCTTATGGATATTAGGTATGATGAGAATTGGAGCTGTGGTTAATCTTTTCTTAAGCTCTTGGAAACTAGCTTCACATTCTGGTGTCCATTCAAACTTCTTTTCCTTTTTTAGCAATTGAGTCATTAGTTGAGCAATTTTGGAGAAGTTTTCGATAAATTAGCGATAGTATCCCTCTAAACGAAGAAAACTTCAAACTTTAGGAACAGATTGAGTTGGCTCCCATTCTGTAATATCTTGGATCTTTCTTGGATCAACTACAATTCCACCTTTAGAAAGAATGTGCCCAAGAAATATGACTTTCTTTAACCAGAATTCATACTTCTCGAATTTGGCATTGAGTTTATGCTCACGATCTTTCCAAGCACCATACGCAAATGTTGTGTATGATCTTCTTCGGTTTTAGAATAAATGAGAATATCATCGATGAACACTGCTACGAACTTATCTAAATACTCCATAAAGACCTTATTTATAAGGCACATGAAACTAGCAGGAGCATTTGTAAGCCCGAATGACATTACGGTGTATTCATATACTCCATAACGAGTAGTGAAAGCAGTCTTAGGGATATTCTTAGGTTTAATTTTCAATTGATAATACCCATGTCTTAGAACAATCTTTGAAAATACTAGAGCATCATTCAATTGATTGAAGAGATCATCGATACGAGGAAGAGGATAGTTGTTCTTGATTGTGGCTTCATTTAAAGCACGATAATCTATACACATGCGTAGACCGCCATCCTTTTTAGGAACAAATAGTATCGGACTGCCCCATGGAGATGAACTAGGATGAATGAATCCTTTATTCAACTGATCCTTGAGTTGTTTCTTCAATTCAGCCAACTCATCTGGAGGCAAGCGATAAGGGTGTTTAGCGATGGATGTTGTTATAGGAGCAAGATTAATAACAAATTCAATGTCCTGATCTGGAGGCATTCCTGGCAGTTCATCTGGAAACACTTCAGAATACGCACATACCACTGGTACTTGACTCAATTCTGTGACCAAAGCAGAACATAGTAAAGGTTGTTGAGTTGGAGTGTTACTGATGGAAGAAAACTACACTTGGATCCCATTTGGACTAAGAAGGGATATAGATCGGTTAGCACAATCTATACAACCTTTATGCTTAGACAACCAATCCATACCGAGGATCACATCTAGTCCCAAGGTTTCAATAACAATGAGATCAGCATGAAAAGATACTCTATTTATTTCAATGCAGACTTCTGAACAGAGTTTTGTGGGTTTCATGGTTGTTCCAGGAGAATAAATTATCATTCTTATAGGAAGTAGTTTGTCCTGTTGTTCATGTTGCTCGACAAACTTCTTAGGTATGAAGGAATGTGATGTGCCGGAATCAAACAACACCAAATGTTGGTATAAAGTGAACAAGGAATGTCCCTAGTACCACATCAGGTGCTTCATGAGCTTCTTCTGCTGTTACATGGTCTAGGCGACCATAATTAACACTTTGCAATGACATGGATGGTGACTTAGAGACCTGTGAGTTTCCAATCACTCGATATCTATTTGAGGATTGCTATTGAGAACAAGGTTGTTCATAATTCTTTTTGGGATAAGCATAGGCTGCCTGATATTGAGTGCCAAAGGAAGCTTGCCTTTGGCATCGCTGGGATTGAGATGTAGATTGATGAATATTGGATGGATGCAATAAATGTTGCTTTGAGGGATGATCATTTGCTGATTGTCATGCTATCCATTTGCGCTTTCGGCTTTCTATTACTACTCACATACCATACTCCACTCGGATAGCTTTATCGACTAAGGTTTGGAAATCATGAATATCATGGGCGACTAGCATCCATTTGATTTCTTCATTCAGGTGCTCTCTGAAATGCTCAATTCTTCAGGCTTCATCTGATACTTCAGAAATAGCATATCAGGATAGGTGATTGAAGCGGTGCAAATATTCCATCACTGATAAGTCTTCTTGCTTCAATTCCATAAATTCTTGTCTCTTGATTTCAATTAAGCTTGCAAGAATGTGAGTTTGGTGAAAGGCTTCTTTAAATGCTACCCAAGATAAATTTTGGCCTTCGGGAAGCATCGCTTGGTAGTTTTCCCACCAGATTGCTACAGCTCCTTATAGCTGATGTGAAGCATAGAGGACCTTCTCATGGTCACTACACTGCGCAATAACCAGCTTGCTCACCATGGAACAGAGCCAATCATCAGCGTCGAGAGGTTCTACTGATGAGGAGAAAGTCGGTGGTTGAGTTTTCAGAAACTCTCTCAACTTGGAGTAGTGTGGTGTGCCACCATTTCCATCCCTAGCTTCGCTAAGGTGGGCAGTATTTTGCACCACTTGTTGGAGTAGGAGTGTATCAACTTGATGTCCTTGCTCAATCATTGCTAGGACTTGAGCCACAGCTAGGGGTTCAGGCGATTGTTTTTAAGGAATAGTTTCACTTGGATTTTGAGGATGTGGAGGTGATTCATGACAAACATTGCGTCAAGATGTAGATGCTCTGGTACCTAGATGTTGCAGACTAGGCTGGACTGGAGTTGAAATGCTATCCCTTACAGGCCGAGAACTTTGAATGGCCTCATTCTTCATAAGTTTTCTTAAGGATTTTATTTTAGGCATCCTGGAATGATGACTAAGAAGATTAGATGAAATTCTACTTGATTACAAGGCAACGTTTCGATCTTTAAAATCTTTTTAATTAAATTTTCCTATTGATTAAGGGTAATCACATCGTGAAGTATTTAACCTAATGTCAAGTATTCATGAGTGCATCCTGGAAAGCAATACAAAAATTTTTCAAGCAAAGCACATCGAATGAACATGGACTAATATACAGGGGTTCTAAATAGCTTAACCTATGTTGCTCTTATTCAACCTATTAATACAAGTCTTCACAAGTGACATTCTGTCGACGGTCGGGATCGCCTGACCGCAAATATGAAAACAGGATTAGTGTAAATGGGGAACCCAAAAAGCGCTGCGCTCAACGATGGATCGGATGCAGGTCAGGGCGAGGCATCAACGAGCAAGAGACATCAAGTTATACTGGTTCGAGCCCCCTTGAGGGTAACAGCTCTACTCCAGTCTTCTCCCAAGGCGGAGGAATTCACTATCCTAAGTACAGAATGCGGACTACAGCTCGAGCTTGAGTGTCTTTGGTGTGTCTAATGGCCTATTCTTTGGTATCTTGATGTCGTTAGCCGTCACTCCGCTTCAAGGATTTTATACCCATCGGCCTGTTGCGAAATGGCTAGGAGAGATTCCCGGGGACGTGCATGTTGTGCATTCAAGACATGCTTTGCAACCGTCGAATCCAGATCTGGCACCCACATTCGCCTTAACTCCGGGACCTTCGGTCTTGGTAATCATTGAGTACACGCACACCCTCGAGCCAAGGTCGAGTCGTCTTCTGTCGGAGACCCCCACTACCCAAGCTCGCTCGGGTTGTCGTCGCTTAGGTCATGAGTCGGAGACCGTTCTTGCATTGTCATTGGAGACCCTGTGACCATGCGTTGACATCGACGGATTTCTCAGTCCCACAGCTAGCCCAGGTCAAGGTGGATGGCGGGAACAGGTGGACCTCGAGCCTCCCGCTGAGCGGAGGGACTATTTTTGGAACTTTCGAGCCCAAAGTCAAGTCGGGCGGAGACCTCCGAAAACCGGCTCCAAGACACTGGCGCCCCTTGGACTTCACGATCTTTGTGCCGGACTCGTCGGTTAAAGGAAATGCACCTGCCTTGAAGCCTGCTTAGATCATTAATTGCACCTATCAAACCATCATCGGCACACCTTTTGGCGCCTTAGTCTAAACTTTGGCGACAATCGGGCCTATAAGCCCAAACCTTATCCGACCGAAAAACTCCCGACTTCCTCATGTTGCTGCCTTTTGCTCCCATAACTCTTCCCTCCTCGACCAAGCAAAAAGCCACCATGGCAAAACTTGGGAAAAGCTCCATGTCATTGGCGAGGATGAAGGAGCTCAAAAATCTGAGTGCTTTCGACCAGGATGTGGCGGGCGGACGGTGAGAAGACCACATCCCAAGGATGTGAGCTCGTCTGCACGAGCACTATCGGCTCTTGGTCTATGGACAGGAAGGCGACTTCATCAGTGGCATCCTTACCCATTGCGAGATAGAGCTCATCAACTTGGTGCCCAATTCCATTCTTCTCCTTTCTATCTTCT